>VYZS01101431.1:0-21454 GCA_013400695.1 Neodrepanis coruscans | reverse complement strand
TTTTTTTTTTTTTTTTTTTTTTTTTTTTTCCTCAAGGATAACCTTCTAACATATCGAAACTCCTTCTGGCTGCCAAGAATGTATTATCCCACAAACCAGTAGACCAACATCGTGTGTTTAAAATAGCGATTCTGGGCAAATGCAACGTTCTGTGGTCCTATTACTGACATCTGGTTCAGTTTTCCTTCACTTGTATATTGACCAGTATTCTTTATTGCAAAAACACAGCCTCTATTTAGGAAAGTCAGCATTTTTTTGGACTGGATTGTATTCAAGCTCTTCCCAATAACAGAAAAGTTACCAAAAAACATCTTTATTGGCAGCAGTAAATAATCTGTACTCAAAATAGTCATTATGGGCTCATGTACAAGAGGGTTGTTTTTAATATACACCAAAGTTTATCTGTTTAATTTTGTGGAAAATGCATTTTCATAATCTTGGGTTTTTTAGTAGTATCTTCACATCTTTGTGTTTGGTTATGACTTTGCCAATGCTCAGATTCACTCTGTTTTTGCAAATGTTGAAGCCCCCAGGTGTTACCAGGAAGTGCAGCAGGAATGTGCAAGAAACTTGAGGAAGTGAATGGCAGCTTTGAGTCAGACAGTGCATGCAGGATGCAAGCTAAAATACTTCCTTTCTGAAGGATGTGTCTGATAGAATGGTCTTACAAAGATGGTACAAAACTCGTAGAAATTAGTACTGAAGCTGACAAGCTGCTTGCTTTTTGGTAAGAAGTTTTGAGGAATAATTGTAGAAGTGTGGTTTTGATGAATCAGGAAAGAGATCTAGTTTTTTCTTCTAGATTTTATGCTAGAGGAAACTGAAAACAAAGGGGGTAAATGAAACTCTCTTAAAAATATAGATAAGTATATTAATGTATAACTTATGTATGTGCTTGCTGACTGTGGTAGTCTTAAAATTGTTTATCTATTGTTGAAGTCAGTTTGGAAGGCAGGCCAGATCTGTTCTTCCCTTTTTCAAACTGTGTTTAAAATCCTCAATGGTGGGGGGAAAAAAAAACCCAAAACAAAAAAAAAAAAAAAAAAAAAAAAACCAAAAACCAAACACCTTTCTTCCCTACTCCAGGCTCTGGTATGTCTATTTATGTTGCAGTGGGATAAAGGATCAACATAGGAGCGCAGTGAGGGATTTGTACATGAAATTTTGTTTTTTTAAAAGGTGTGATTAAAAAATCCAATCTGTCTCATGCTCTGTTCTTATATGAGATTGTGTGTGTGCATTTGTATATACTCTGCTGGTATTTTCCAATTGTGTTGGCCAAATTCTGCTTTTAGTTATGGTTAGGCATCTCTCCTGACTCTGATGGTGTCATATGAGCCTGACATTTTTCGACCAGACGTGAAGGCCCCCCTGCTCAAAGAGAATGCATATGAAATATATCAGCCTTTCTTCTGCTGGCTGGTTATTTAAACATGGGTAACTGAATTATTGTGAAACAAATTCTAGGACTGCAGCTGCAAAAGCAGTAATACAGTATATTCGTAGTGATGTTTCTACGCCATTCCTCCTAATTTCCCAGTTGATTTCCAGTGCAGACAGAAAGTCTAGAATGCATGTGGTATGTTCCTCATCATATATTTTATAAATGTAAAATAATGATTTATCAATTACTGTTTCTATTCTAGAGATAAAATGAGATATTTTGGGCTGTCCCAATTTGTTGAAAACCTCTTACCTTTGGCTGTATTGAACTTTGCTGGCTCAGAGGGGCACTGAGTGCCGTGATGTGAAGCTGCTTTTGGTAATGTCTCAGAGACCCGGGCTGTGCAGTGTGAATATTGGTACACTGTATGCTTTTGTAGCTAATGTTGGTTTATATTGTGTTGTCTTTCCCAGCAGTCCTGCTTTCTCAAATGGTAATTGAACAGCAGCAGTCAAAATACTCGGCTGACGGAGAACCTCTGGCCACTCCATGGGCAGTTATTCAAACACTTTCTGAACCGGTTTGACCCATTGCTGATTTATTCCAGACCCATTGTGAGGAATTTTAAAAATGCAAACTATAGAGTTCATAGTATGGCTCACAGTTCTTTTTGGTTTTGTTCTATTTTCATAAAGCAGTCCATACCGAATTCCATCTTTTTTGAAGTTTTTTGAGTTTTTTTTAAGTACTTCTCTAGGATGCCTTGAGGAAGGGAAACAATCCTCACAATACAAGGTGATAATTTCTGTGCAGTTCCTCTGATGACTGCCAGGACCCCAGTGACAGGTTCCCTGGCAAGTACCACTTCCAGAAACCACTCGTCACTCCGAGTATCCTCCTGCTTCTCCCCTGGGTCTTGTTAGCAGAGTGCAGCAGTTGCAGCTTGTTTCAACAGCATTGGCTGCTGTTTTCTGCCTCTTCTTTTGACTAGAGAAGAAAGCCCATTTCCTGGTAGGTTTTCCTGTTGTTTTTTATACAGAAAATTGCAACTTCACATAGCTTTTCTCAAGCATGGACTGGAATTTACTTATCACGACTATTGATTTCAGAAGATCTAGTGCTTGATAGGCAGATAGCACTGGGGGTCCTCGAGCATCTCTGTGCTTTGTAAATCGGCAACCTTGGAGGAGTAAAGGCTAATCCCTGAGCAAACTTGAACTGGCCATTACTTGGGGCAGGGAGGTTGAGGTCATTAATGCTATAAAATACTGTTCAGCTGTATTTTTGTGCTTTTCTTTGGGCAAAAGGATTCACAGCATGAAAAAGAAAGTTATTACTAAGTAAGACATGAACTAGTAAATACTTGAAGAAAATGGGGAAAAGCCCAAGTTATGGTGTGCAAATTCATTGACTTGGTTAGCTGGCTTCTTTGGTGTTGATTGCCATTCATAAAAAATGGAGAATGTGTGTATTTCTGCATTGATAGTTTCTGGATGAAAGTATGCCCTTGATGATATTTTCATTGTACACAATACATTTGTGGGTAAAGGGCCTGTAAATAAAACAAGTTTGAGGACTTAATGAACTAGAAGTAAAACCATAACTTAAGAAACATCTCCAAAAAACACTGAAGAAAATGAACACTGCAAGATGTGTCAAGCAAATACTTTGAGATAGTGTTACTTAATTCTCAAACAGGCAAATGATTGCTTGTGTCAAAGATGGTATGTCCATTTTAAGCCACAATGCCAGCTGATTTATATATGTACAAGTTGGCAAAATCCAACAAAAATATTCTGGGAGCAATTCCTTAGTAGTTTTATGCATTATATAGAATGCTTGTTACTTAGGACCTCTGGCAATCCTCAGTAAGCATAATGACATGCTTGTACCTGCAAACAGGTGATAAGACTTTTTTGAAAGTTCATAAAAGTGTTATGCTTTACATTGCCTTTTATATACATGGATTTTTTTGATTTTTTTTTTTTTGCTACAGTTTTTGATATATATGAGAATCCAAATAGCTGATAAAAATTATGGGAGAGGTTGCAATGTCTTGGCATAAGCAGCAGCTGTACACAGCATAGGGAGTATGAGGTGGAAGTTTATCCATCCTGGTGTTGCCTCTTGTAAAGAGCCAGCATGTATAGATCCTGCATAACAGATGCTTTGGAAGAGAATGACAGGACGACTTCATGAATGGAGGACATAATTCATTCATAGTAAGTACAAGGTCTGATGTACTAGTGTTGCCTTTGCCATGTCATTTGCATGCAATATATATTTCTGTGTGAGCATGTCAAAGTCTAAGATCTTTACTCAAACGTAAGGACTTTATTAGAGCAGATTAAAAGCAGAATAAGCTCTAATGAAGCCAGATGTAATAGAAACTGAATATGTCCCTTGTTCTTACATTTTAGTGGATTTTGTTGTTACCTTGTTAAGATTCAAACTGTGTCTTCAGCATTTGGCTGACTGAAATGATACATTAGTCATTGTGGAGGATTTTATGGATAATATAGCACTTTTTTTTTTTTTTCGAGGGATAATATATGCCTTTTAAGGAGGGCATTTTTATCACAGAATCAGTTTTAATTTTTAATATAGTTTCTTATCCTCTCTGTGGTTACAGAATATGTGGAAACATCCATGCCTTGTGTAGACTGTCATCTCTCATGTCTTGGTTGTCCTCCTTGCTGGTGTATATTTTGAATACTTTAAGTTACTATGGCATTGCTATTTTAAAATCTGACTCTTGAAAGTAGAGATCTTTCCAGACCCCTGACTTGTAGTCCTTACTGTAGGAGATCTGTTGCCAAATTTGATGGAATCACTTGGCATAAATAAGAGTGGCAAAATTTAAACATCTATGTGAGGAGCCAGCTAGACTGTACCTTTAAAAAATCTAGGCAAGTAAGATTAGGAAAAGATGTGTTTTCTTCATCTTATTCACATGAAAAACTAAAGACATCTATCCTCCACGTCCAGGTGAACTTCTGGAAGGAATAAAAGAGCAGTGTCAAATGGTTGCCAACTCTTTCCCTCTACGTCATGATCCTAATGTACTTTTGTTATACTTTGAGATCCTAAGGCTATGTTGATCTGCTACATGATTATATAATGCTCCAGGACACCTGTGTAAATAGCAAACAGAGAGGCTTTTTATAGATACTAGATCTTAGATAAGTGAGTCTAAGAAGTAATATAGGGTCCCAGCTGTAACCCTCTGCTGCACATACCATGTATTTTTCGTTGTTTATTGTAAGAAGTACAGAAGCTGTTCCTTGTAACATAATTTTTTTAAGGCTTGCATGTGTAAATATTAAATTTGCAAATATTAAATGGAGAAGCATTAGAAAAACCACCAAATGAATAACTTCACATTCCTCATTCCTTATTCTGATGCTGATTTCCTTAAATGTTGCTCCACTAACATTCAAATCTGTGAACTGTTTAAGCCTCAGAGAGGAACTATGCAATCCCTCAGCCCTGTCCCTCTCTGAGTGTAGATCTCAACCAGCAATCTTTAATGGTAACAGATGTTTGCTGGAATCCTCCTCAGGGCGCTGATGTTCTGGGTCAGGAGCTTGTGGTGTTAATCAAAGCACCCTGTCCATCAGGGCAAGCTGAGGACCTGGCCTCCACAGGGACCACGTTTTCCAGGGAGGTGATTCTGGTGTAGGAATCCACAGGGATAAAATCCGTAGGAAGTCTCCCCTTTCAGCTCCGTGGTGGGAATATTCTGATAAAATTAACCTGGCTTGTGTTAATGAGAATAAACTAGAATCTGTAGGGTGTAAGGTGTTTTTGGTTGGTTGGTTGGTTGGCTGGTTTTTGTTTGTTTGTTTTAATAAATAAGCTATCTTGGGAGAAACAAACTTGTTCCAGTCCTTGATAGGTGTATTTGGAACTGCTGAAACGTTACAGTCCTCAGATTCCAAAAAAAATGTCCCTGAAATATGTAGAAAAGTATATAAAATAATTCCCCCTCTATAGTTGCCTGGAATGATAAGGAACTACAGTGGTGAGTGAGCTGTTGTCTACCAGAATTTATGGAGGAAGATTGTTTTACATTATTGCCTTTTAATTGCTTAATAGAGTACCTATTAAGAATGAATCATGGTTTTTCTTCTGAAAATAGGGTGAGGAAAACTGAGGCGAGAACAAAATGTGGATGTGGCAATACTGGCATGATACTGTTCCTGTTTGCACAGTATTAGCAGAAGTTTCTGAAACCATGTAGCTGTAATTAATAGTCTGTGGCTTGCAGCTGACTAACTCATGGCTTCCTATGGACTCAAGGTTTTTTTATCCACCCATTTCTTGCAATGCAGTGAAGAGTAATAGGTCATGTGGAACACTTCAGTAGAGCACCTCAATTAACAAGAAAGTGCATTGATGAAACTTCTGTTATAAATAAGTTGTACAACAACTTTGTTGCTTAGATTCCAGCTGCTTTGAATTTCTGTGTACATTTCTTAAGCCATCCATAAGTAAACTAGTTATGATCTCATTATTACCCAAACTGATATTGGTGATGATATGCGTTTTATATTATGGGAACAAATAATATCAAAAGTGCTTAGTTAGGGCTTTATGCAGTATGGCTTATAGAATCTGAAGTGCCAGACTCATTAACATATTAGAGTAAGTAATAATTAATTAATCCAAGAAGATTTTTTAGTGATTGTTAATTTTTTCCCCCAGTACTCAGACCCATTTTTCATGTTGGTGTTTATTAATTTAACATTTGATCTGAAAAAAATCCCCCAAACTTCAAAGTCCAGCCTGTTCTTTCAGAGCAATCCAAAAATATGTTTCTTCAGGCCTCAGGCATTTCTGAAGTAGCTGAAGTTAAACAAAAACCATTTCTCTCAAACTCTGCAAATGTTCTAAAAGCTTTAAAGTGGCTCCTCACAGGGAGCTGGAGCAGAGAGGGAACCCCTGGGTTATTTTTGTTGCTGTGCAGTGGCACATGGCTTTCTGGCGGAAAGCTCCAGAATTATCGCTTTTCTGTGTGTTTGTGTATGTTTTTCCTTCCTCTTTTCACCTCTGTCACTGAGCTTCTCTCTACCCCTGTGCCTGTATTCCCTGTTGAGAAAGTCTAGAGAAGGTAAGGGTTAGATCATCCTTTCAGAAAGGATAAACTTAATTCATGTCTGAATGAGAAGATGACTCACATCACATGTGTTTTTTTCCTAAGCTTCATATTGGAAGGGATGAAGAAGGACTTTCTGAGGAACTGCATCACCATGCTGGGGTCTGATGGAAGTATTTCCTTGGTGTGTTTCACTTTCATAAACTGTATTTTTGCTCTGCAGTAAAACTGTGTTGGTAAACCAGCCTGTATTTTGCTGGTTCCTTTTGCTGTCCCTGAGGTTATGAATGCTGTTGAGAACTCTTCACTGGAGCAATTTTGGTGTGGTCTTAATTCATTTTCCCAAGCAAAGACCAGTATTCACATAAGATGACAACATGGCCAATCTGCTTTAAGTGCAGGCTCTGAAAATGTAGAGGCATTTCTAAGGGAATTGCTTCATTATTCTGAGAAGGCCCAACCCAACCTAGTAGTTCTGCATCTAGTTTGGTTAATATTTGTGTTTGCTTAACGGTTTTCCATTTACAGTTAATTTCTGGAAATTTCTGCCCAGTGCGTTCTGCCTTGTGAGAAGACCTTTCATCTCAATTTTAAGTGAACTAGAGCACTTTTCAGGACCTGGTTGTCATGAAATGCATCTCACAGTGTGGAGTCAAATTAACTTCTCCCAGACAATTGCATTGTATGTTAAAATATGTGCTGTTGCCCTTACATCATACAATAGCTAGTTGTGCCACGTCACAGACAGGAGTTTGACATATGTTGCAAAATAAAAGTTGCCAGTCATGGACACTATTTTGGATGTTTTCATCTCCAGCAGTGCTGACATGATCTCTCCCACTGAGAGCATAACACAAACATTGCCAACACCCTGATTCCAGATGTGCTACGTGGCATGGAACCACTGACAAATGATGCTATTTCGATCTCGCATGATAATGGACAGCAAAGAGGGCACCTTGATATACCCAAATATTGACATACTATTAAACCCTGTCACTGGGCACCTGCTTTGTGCCAGATGTGGCCTTTCTGGGACCTCTGTCTCACGACCTCTGAAAAAACCTAGGCATCCCCTGAAATTGTGTGCTTATGGATTTGGTTTGTGTGAGCAGTTGCCCAGGTGAGCAGGAGGAGAGACACAGCCCCCACCCCCAGCCACACTGCCCTCCTGTGCTGCCCCAGGGTCATCATCCTTCCCTGGAAGCTGGGCTGGGAGGGCAAGGTACAGCAACACACACTCAGGGGGAGTTGAGCAGTGGGGGTGCAGAGTGAGGCATCGTGCTGGTGTCATGCTAATAACTCTGGTATGTTTTGTACCACAAGCATTTAGCCACCCGCTGATACAACACCCACTGTTGTGTGAAGGCATGGAGCTCCGACAACCAGCTTGTACTGCTTGCATGCATAGCTCTGCCCAAAGATACTCTCTGGCATGGATTCACTCTCATTTACATCTGTCAGTGAAAGAGGGAAGTGCTAAAACATACATTTTTTGCACTTGAATGGTGAAACTTAGGTCATGTAGGATGCGAAGGGCCATGCCTTAGCTGCTAAAGCTGGTTTAAAATGAGTGATTCTGCTCAGAAAATGTAATTTTGATCCTTGGAAAGTAGTGAGCAATGTAGCATATCCTGAATACTATTTGCTAGTGCAGTCTTGAGCCCTCTCTTTTTTATCTCTTTTGGAGATTACTCTTGAAATAGTCAAAAAACTGAGTTAGTCTGGCCACAGCCCTCTCTTTGAGTCAAAGGAGTTTTGCTTCCACTGAAATATAAGTAAATGTAATGGAGGTGTTAGTAGTGACCGCAGGGTTGAGCTTTCAATCTCCCTATTCATAAATTGCTGTAGAAAAACTGCTATGGTGTTAATACCTTTGTCTTATACACACAACAGAAGTAAATGAGCTTTATTTGGATTTTCTATGTAAGAAACAGCATTACTGTTTCATTTGTGGCATTTGAATTAGCTTTTCAGAGCTTATTTGACTTCCTGCTGCTTTTGAGATGGGCAATGGAGCCTATTGGGTTTTGTATTGTGAATATTTTGCAGTAGTAAGAAACAGGGAATTAGAAGGGAAATATTTAAAATAGCTATATGTCTTAATGTCAGTTCAGGCTGGCATTTGTGCATGCGGACTCTTTTCTTTTTCTTGGTCATTAATCATTATTAGTGGATGTATGTCAGAATTTATAGTTAGATTCAGCTTTTACTGTGTTTCTCATTTCTTGATAAATTTTTTGGTCGGAGTTCTATGAAAAAACCCCAATCTGCTTTGTGTTTTATTGTCATGGTATAACAAAGTGACTCGTGGCAATACAGAATCAAATTTTTAGTCTGTTTTCCTCTGGGAGGTTGGAGTGATACATTAGGGATAATGCTTTGTCTGCTATAGACACCAGTGTGAAAAAAATGGACAAGCATTTCATATCTGAAAATCTTTGATGCTGCATGAGATAATGTGGTTATGAACCAGCCATCCAGTTATAACTTGGCTCTCCTTTGGGCTCAGCAGATGAAACTGTAAAAAGAAAAACACAATAGGACAAAATAGATCAAAGTAGACCAAGAAATTTACAGGTTTTGAGTAGTTTAATCAGGAAATCACACACTGCAGGTTTTTTCCTTTCTCCTACTGTTGGTACCAAAGGAGCAGAGTACTCTATATTGGGAAGAGAAATTTGCTACCATTGGGTAAGTATTTCTGAAAAAGCTCAGGGGACATCACCTCTCAAACTTTCCTTGTTGGTTGTTTCACTTTGAAAAGCCTCTAATCCCAATATAAACATGATGAAAGCTGGACTGCAGCTGGGGAAGTTCGAATTGTTACCCAGACACTCACTCCTAGGTTGGTGTTTCCCTCAGTTGCACATTGTATGCACGGTGCCCTAAAACCAACCCAACCTCTCATCACACATGAATGTTCTGGCACCAAGGATGGAGAGACGAGTGAATCCACAAGATTGTTAAGACATGGCTTTTTAGCTAATATGAAATCTTGCCAGTTGTCTGGAAAAAATGTCGCAGTGGGTAGGCAGTGAATGCAACTGTATTTTTACCTACTCTGATTTTTTTAGAAATGTGATTTCAAAATGAAGTATTTAGTAGAATTCAATCTGACTTCATGGCTATATCTCCTTTTCTTTCTCTCTGTGTGGTATTCCATCCATGGTTTACTAAGTGGTGCAATTTTGATTTTTCTCTTCATCAGAAGTCTAATGGGTGAATGGTGATAAGTTTGTAGCTTTGGAGAGATTTTCTTGGCAGTTTCAGTCTATATTTCTGACAGGAAATCATTTTCTCCCTTGAATTATGATTGCTGGGTTACATGAGTGCAGTCTAACCACCGCTCAGCTGCTGTTTGTCTGCTGTCTTTCTGGTCTTTTAGAAGGCCAAACTGCCCCAATGTGAAACATAAAATTAAATGAATGCTGCACGAAAGGAATAACAACATCATTTTCTGTGATCTCTTATGATTTTATTTTACCACTTCTTATCTGAAAAGCATCTTCAATTCCACTTGGAGTCAAGAATTAAATTTGTTTAGAAACAGTTCTTCCCATATATGGAAAACAAATGGAATTGACTCCATTTGTGTGTTGGTTTTTGTTTTGTTTTGTTTTGTTTTTTACTGGAAGATCACTGTGTTCTGCTACAGATGTTTGCAAATGAGCAAACTAGTGGAATATGTGGACCTCATCTTAGATCTACAGAAATCTGCCCTATAATGTGGCCTGTATCATTTGGCTAAACTTTCTGCAGTCCACTTCAAAAACAGAGTCCTGACCTTTCAAGGCCATAAACCTTATATTTGGTCTTGTTTTCATCTATAGATTGCTATGGGTCCTGCTTGTTCCTGAAAATTGATAAATTTAACTCTTAATAATGGAGGCAAATTCACTGTTTGAAGGTAAATCATTCAATACAAACAAATTGTTGTAGTTGAAATTTATGAAGCAAGCAAGACCCTTTCTTTTAATAATGAATAGCCATGTAGACAGAGAGAAAAGCCCATCAATTGACGCAGAATTGTGCCCACAGTTTTACTGTCAGCACTCCATGCCCTCACTGAGGGCTTGGGTGATGCCATCAGGAGTAAGAAAACAGCTCTGCAAGGCATCTAATTTCTGGGTGTGTTAGGACTTTGCGAAGTTGGTGAGAGAAACAAATGAAGAGAACCAAAGGGAGCTAGTGCCTGGGTAACAATTCAAACCTCCCCAGCTGCAGTCCAGCTTTCATCATGTTTATATTGGGATTAGAGGCTTTTCAAAGTGAAACAACCAACAAGGAAAGTTTGAGAGGTGATGTCCCCTGAGCTTTTTCAGAAATACTTACCCAATGGTAGCAAATTTCTCTTCCCAATATAGAGTCTTCTGCTCCATTGGTACCAAAGGGAGGAAATTGTGAACTGAAAACAGTAGAAGTCTTGCCTAACCAGTGCCAGACCCAAAGCAGAACTGCCACTTGTATCCTAACTCACTTTCCAATACTGTTTAATGAAAATCTTCATGGCACTTATGTGAGTAATGGCTGAGGAATGGGAGGGAAGAGAGACTCAGCCCTGCTGCTGCTGAAGCCCAGAGAAGCTCTGTCACTGCCTTCTGTGGGCTCCTCACCACAGAGAGCTACAGCTGTCAACTTTGATGCTCTATTGAACTTGCTAACGTAATTGTAAAGACCATCTTGAAGTAATTTGATCTTTGTCTTCATAAAGTCACGTAAGTGTTGCTGATTTGTGTACTTGCTGTGTTTATTTTTGTTGCAAGTTCAGTTCTAGTCCATTTAATTAGGAGCCCAGAGGGTCATCTACCCTCTCTCTGCGCCAAGCCATCAGTAATTCTCCCATGTGAAGTACAGTCAGGTTCAGCAGCAGGGCACGAGCTGTGCCCTTCCTCAGCAGGTGCTGGAGGTAATGGATGGAGACCAGGGCCCTCATGTACCAGTACCAACGCCTCCACCCAGCCCTTCTGGGCATTGGTGACAATGGCTGGAGCAGAGCATAAATCCCTATTGCATGGTCCCTGCTGTCACCTGGGAGATGTAAGACCATGTTAATGCAAACAAATCTTGTTAATTCTCATGAAACACATGCAGTTATAGCCCTGTTAACAGCACAGTATTAATTAACCGAGTGGTGCTTGGATTAGGTACTTATTTAATTTCCCTAACACGTGTTCATAACCCATAGCAACACAGAACATGTTGTGCTCCAGACAAGCTGCAATTAACTGAAGCTTGTCTTGTAGATTTCCTTTCCTTAAGAAAGGAAAGAAAATAGATGCTGGACCAGTGGTATCTGATCCCTGTTCCTAATCGTTTTGAAGTCCTGCCCAGTGATACAGCCAGTGTTTTCCCTAGAAATAGAAGGGGTCAGCAGGCTGAAGGAATTTAATACATGAGATCTGAAATATACCTCTAACTCTTCCAGCTAGCATGCTTCTTAAGGGCTGCCAGTCTCAGGTTTCTGAACAGAGAGGATGGATGGTATAAAGTGGAGTATAAGGTAAAGACATGCACTGAAGGCTGAGTCAGAGTAGTAAAGGCATACATTAATAACCATCTTATAACTAATTGTTACTGGCTCGCATACAAGCAATACAAGCTATTTGCTCTTCTTGAGGTAGACTTGTCTTTGCTTGGGAACATTTTACTTAGCAAAGTGGGTAGGTTGATTTTTATCAACTGAAAAATGCTTTTCTAAAACACTGTCCTGACATAGAAATGATTATTGTAAATGCTGTCATGACACTAGAATTTTCTTTAATGATAAAAGTTTTCATTGGAATGGGATGAAGTATGTTAAGGTAGGTTTCAGAAGAATTCTGTTTCCAAAAAACCCACAGGAGAGCATCAGCTCATGCAGACTGCATTTCTCAGACTGCTAAGAGAAGTCCATAGCACAGCCCAGGGAATGGGGTCAGTACTCAAAATAATGTGATTGAAGTGATGAGGTTTCACTAAAGCTGATTAGGAGAAACTGAGAAATTAAACTGCAGGTGGAGAGTAGAAACCTCCCAGTGCTGCCCTCCACAAGGCTTTGGTATCTATGAGCTGCTGCAATGTGGTTTGCTTGGGGAGGTGCAGCAGTCACATGCCCCGTGGTGTGGAAGAAGATGAAGCTCCCCCAGCTCTACTGACCTGGTTTAGGGAAAGGATTCCTGGTAACCTAAGAGAGGATTACTTGTGCTACCTCAAAACACATCCCCGACCTCTCTGGCTTTTGGACATTGGCCATTTAGCATGAGGGAGGCAGGAGAGAAGTTGTCTCAGACCTGTGTCTTAGACTGGCTAAATCCCCAAAGCCTGACATCAATCTAAATGTAGGTGTCCAGGAGTTTGGAAGCTGTGGGCACTGTCAGCAGTCCTGTTCGTATTGTATTATGTTCTTAATAGAAAAAAATTGAGTATATGAGAGTGGCAAAGGCATGTTGGGGCTGCAAGGAGGAGAATGTGCTGGCTGTGGAGCAGGGACAGTGTCAGGCAGGGCTCTGCACTGAAAGGCTCTCCTGCATCTTGAAAGCAAACCTACAACAGCAGCTTGATCTGAGGGTGCTTAGGGGAAAGTGTGTGTCTGTATCTGCCTATACATCTGCAGTTCATTTTAGACTATGTATCTGCAAGGCTGGGAAGTCTCCACCAAAATATTACAATTTTCCATGTGTTAGTACCTAAAATCATCGATGAAGACACCTCTCGGCTGCTCCCTAACTCCTATGCCAATGAGTGAGCAAACTGGCTTAGCTTGGTAAATAGATTATGAGCTCAAATATTCAGAGTCCATCACATCTTCCTAAATGATGTCTGTGAGAAAGTGTCACAGTTTGCAGTATAAATGCAAAGACTTTGAGGAGTGGTGCAGAAATGTTTGCTCATGGACAATGACTAATTTGGTAGAAAGCAAAGTAACATATGAGTCTCTCAATTTAATCAAAATTCTTTCTTAAGGTTTTTTCCTCAAGAAGTCCCAGTTTATGAGTTGAACTTTGTTTCTCTTATTTTGCTACAGTGACTACACTGTGTCGAAGTTTTACTTCAGTGGTTATACAATTACTGGCATTCTGAGTGCATTGAAAAAAACTGTAAAACCAATACCATTAATTAAGTAATAAAAATCAGAGATAACAAATACTCTTTCTGAACTGGGGTGTGTTTACCAAACACCTTGTTGGCATATTTTTGATTTCTTGCCACTAGTGGAGTTTCATCCTTCAATACTACTTAAAAAATAGAATTGTACTACCACACTATAGTTTTAAAAACCAACCAAAACAAAACAAAACAAAAACAGACAAAAAAAAAAAAAAAAGGCTGTGGTATTGGGATTGGTTTTAGGACCTGGTAGGATGCTGTTGCAAACTCTGTCATTCCCTTGAGCCTGATCCTGCTGTTGGCACACACACTCAAGTTAGTAGTGTTATATGGAAAGAGAGAAATCTGGTCTTTCTCAAAGGATAGTTACCTATGAATGATGTGGATGTTGTTAAATATTTCTGTGCTGCTACATATCAGGTTTAAAAGAAAAGCTTTACAGCCCTTTTTTATCACTGAATTTGAACAAGATGCAATCTATGGACCAAGTAGTGTGAATAAGACCCTGCCTACTTGTATATGCTTTTAAAAAGCACAAAGGCTCGTACCAACGCGGATAAGAATTATTTTATGCACAATGCCTTTTCAGTCTGACTTCTGTTATACAGAGGTATTTGAACTCGCAGGGTACTAAGAGAAAACACATGGTCAGCTGAAACATGAGAGAGCCTTTTAAGCAGTGTGTCTTTCAAGTCTGCAGCCATTCCCCGTTGGCCTTGGAGCCGCCAGCTCACAGGCGAGGGTGAGGGCCAGGCCTCCACCGTTGGCTGGAAAGCCACCAAAAGCCCGGCCCGGCTGGCTACTGGGAGGCACAGCCCTTTTGAGTCAGGGGGAAATGAGAGCTGGAGGAAGTGGTGGACTTCCAAAGGTGCCATTTTTGTAAAGGGGTTGGACTGGATCACCTCAGCTTTCAATGGCATTGTTGTAAAAGCAGTGTCCTGGCTGAATTCCAGCTTAATTAAGGCAGAATGGGAAGAGCTGATGGCTCTCTGTGTCTCCCACACAGCTTTCTGCTTTTTTTGGTAGAAATAGCCAGTGAAGGGAACATGTTTTCTTTCCCCATGTAGAAGCCTCAATTTAGGGTGGAGGTGCTTTTCTTTGACTTCATGGGAGACTTTGATGGTGTGCCAAGCTTAAAAAAAAAGAAGACACTATTTTCCTACTATACTGTATATCTTAGATCTGATGAGAGAAAATTATTTTCTTAAATTGTATGGGATGTTTGTGGGATTTGATCCCTGGGTAATAGCATGTGGTTTTAGGGCTGTGCATGTATCATTAGTTTTACTTAACCTCCTGCTCTTTTGTGATACCACATCCCCCAAATTTTTCCTTATTCTCCCACTTATGTTCCTATACCTTGTGCTATCACCACCCACCTCCTCCATTTGCAAGAACACCTTCCCATTTTTGTAGTAAAGAGACACCTACTTTTTCTTTCTTCAGGAACTCCCTTTATAATGCTTCCTTTAAGACTTTTGTTGGTAAATCAATTGTACAACTGTACAAACTTGATGTTAGACTTTCAAGAATCTGGTGGTTATCTGTTATGTACTATGCTGTCAACACTCTTAAAGACCTAAAAATACTTTATTAATTTAGAACTATAACACAATTCAGTAATAGAGTCTACACAACAAAGAGCAGAGTATATTATAACATATTTGGGACACAATGTTCCAGTCACAGTACATTTTGTGCTGTGGTCAATCTATACTTTCCTTGGGGAAGGAAATAAATGTGAACTGTGTATTATACAGAGCTGAGCATGTTGCTTATGCTGGGTAAATTGCTAAACAATATAACTGCTTCTCCAGCACTAATGATCAGAGCCATCCCTAATTATACCAGTGCCTTGGGCAAAAATTTTTGTAGTGTTGCTACTCCAGCTTGAAAGGCCACACTATCCTCATCCTACCGTGATCACCATTACTGCCCAACATCATGATAACAGCACACCTTGTTTGAGGCTGCTATAGTCACTTATAGATACAGAGTTTTCTGTTGAGGGAAGAAAGATGTATTAGCCCTAGTTTTGAAGTGATTACATCTAAGCATGAGAAGTCTTTTTGTTTCCACTTCACTTAGCAAAATGCAATCAATTCCATATTTTCTGTGAAACAATACACTAGATGACATCACAAAATCAGCCTAGTGCCTGCAGTCCTGGGCAGATTTGGTTGGAGACAGATTTTCCATGTAGCCATTTTGTGCAGCCTCAGGACAGAACCAAAATTCTCAGCTCTTTTGAAAGCAAAGAATAAGTAACTTTAAATTTTTCCCATTGAATTTCAACATGTTTCTTTTATTGCAGAACTTGGATTTTCATGCCCTTATTTGAATTGTACATTAAAATCTGTTACTTGCCAGCATCCCACCCACATGTAGTACTACGTCTCATGGAAGTCATCACTTAGTTGGAAATGTGTGCACCATATGCATACTCTCAACTCCAAAAGTAGCACCCAAGGGTTTTTTAAACTCAGCCCATAATCTTCAGACACTGTAAGAAAAATATAAAAGATAAAAGAAAATATTTTAAGATGCTATAAAATCTTTTAGAAATTGTTTTAAACCTCTCTCTGTTATAAGGAATCTGAGGAACATTTATTTTTCTCCTCAAACAGGAGAAAAGATAGGAGACCGTCCAAAAACTTTTGGAAGCATTTTTTTGCATAGCAAGGATAGGAAATGGAAAGCTTTGAGGGAGCAGAGGGAATGTTGTTTGTTTTCCCAGCTAGAGAGATCTTAAAGTTTGGAATCCTTATGAATAATATATACATTGACATACTTCTGGTTGGACAATATTAAAACACAGGTGTGGAAGCTCCTAGTTGCACATTGATATTATAATTATGCCTTTTAAAAGAATACTGCATATAATGCTGCTACCTTTGCAGCAGCTGCAGTTATTCTTGCTTAACAGAGAAGGGTTTCCCAGTTGCACATAACATTTCTGCAAATCAGTCACCTGGTTTGGAACCTGCCATAGCATGTTGTCTTTGAGAGAGAGGAAGAGAAGCTGTCCTGGAAAAATGACTTTTTTATTGTGACAGTTTTAGCTAGATGGGAGTTTGTTATTTTTTAGAAAATGAATTAAATACTGCCAAGAGGACTAAGGTAAAAAGGACATTTATAAAAGGACTTCAGAAACAAGAAGAGGTAACATAAGTATCAAATGTCTGCATTGTGGGTAGTTCTGGTTGGGTAACATTTTATATCCTGTTGGCTCGGTTCTGTACAGCTATGCAGGGTAAAAGGCAAGGGAAAGTAGTGTTAAACAAAGTTCACTTTATTTTGATAGCTGGGTGTGCATCTTTTGTTTGAAGCAAGAGATCAAAACATAATGCCATCACCATATCAACCTGTTCCAACTCTTTGTGCTGTTACTTAAAAAAAATCCCAAAACAAACACCCCCCAAAAAAAAGAAGGAAAAAAAAATAAAAAAAAGGAATGCACTCCAGGAGATGGCAGAAACTTGGGTCAGTGCTAAAAAAAATCAGCACATTTTGGTAACTAATGGCCTCAAAAGTAACTGGTGCCAACCACATTGATGACGTGGGCTCGGCTTACTGCTCACAGCTCGTGCCCTGGAGAGGATCTCGGTCTTTAGTGAAACAGTTTTCTCTCCTCCTTTTAGCTCACATAGTCACTGTATTTGTTTATGTGTTTTTACTGTTCCAGGCAATAGTTCATTATTTAATCAGGAAACTTCTTTTCATTTTGTTTTTGATTTGTTTATTTGTTTAAGTGCACACTCACATGTGTCATTCATCAGCTTGAAACTGAGGAGGGGCAGTTTCTTCTTTTTTTTTTAAGTTTTATAAATGGTTTTGGTGACTCTTTAACAACACTGCTGATGACAGTCACCTGCACACTCAGTAACTTGGTCAGTTTTCAAGTAAGAATTTCCAGTTAGTTGTTAATTAAATCCTCAAATGACCGGACCTTGTCTGAAACTTATTTATACGGAAAGCACATCTCATAGACAGCTATTACAATTAAATTATTACATATATTAAAATATAGCCAAATGCTCTAAAAAACTCAGAACACATGTAAGTGCAGATGTTCAGATCCCAGGCTAAGGGTTCAGAAGGATTTGTTCTTACAAGAAGATTGCTCCATAGCTGCTTGCTATAGCTCTCACACGTCTCCTCCTGCTGCTCTGGTACCCATTACTGGCAGACACAATGCATGGAAGAAATCACCTCTGGGTGGATAACGATTCCTGTTGTCCTGGTTTCAGCTGGGATAGAGTGAATTTTCTTCCTAGTAGTACTGGTATAGTGCTGTGTTTTGGATTTAGGATAAGAATAATGTTGATAACATGCTGATGCTTTTAGTTGTTTCTAAGTAGTGTTTATACTAGTCAAGGACTTTTTGGTTTCTCATTCTGTGACAGTGAGTAGACTGGAAGAGCATAAGACGTTGTGAGGGGACACAGCAGGGACAGCTTGCCCCAACTGGCCAAAGGAATATTAATGGTCATATGGTTCAGTGTATCATAGAATGATCTAGTTTGGCATAGGCCTTTAAGATCATCAAATGCAATTATTAACCCAGTACTGCTCAGTCCACCATTAGACCTTGTCCTTCATCTAAATGTCTTTGCCGCATCTAAATGTCTTTTAAATCTGTCAAGGAATGGTGACTCCACCACTGCTCAGGGCAGCCTGTTGCAGTGCTTAGCAATCCTTTTGGTGAGGAAATTTTCCCTAATATCCAATTAGGGGATAAAACATCCCCTCGGGCAACTTGAGGCCTTTTCCTCTTGTCCTATTGCTTGTTACTTGAGAGAAGAGACTGACTCCCACCTTGCTACAACATCCTTTCAGGTAGTTGAGCCTGGAGGGAGCTGACTGGGTCAGCCACTGCCTCTGCTGTGTCCCTCTGCAGGGTCACTGCTCTTCAGGCCCTCTGCCACGCTGCTACCTCCTGGGCAACTTTGTGCCAGAAGAATATCACAAAATACAATCCTAATACCTCTCAGGAGCTGATAAATTACTTTGAATTAAAAAAAAAAAACCAAAACAGGGAGGATTTTTCTTATTAGATAGATGGATGCTTTTTTTGAGCTTTATGTTGAAAGGCTGATTTTTTGAATTCTTACTATGGAAGTTACTGGTTACTGCACTTGCTATTTGGTGACAGCACAAGAGTTTTGTGGATAATGACCACTTTGTTCCTGAAATTGTATCTAGCTTGTATCTGGAAAGGCAAACTAGTAGTTTGCTCATCGAGCTCTGGCTTTAATCTGTTATTAAAATATAGTTGTGATTTTTCCAACTTAAACTCAAATTAGGCCTTCTTCACGTAAAGAACAAAACATCATGTGCAGCAAGAACAGCTGAGCCCAAACAAGAGCCACCAGCTCTAAGCAGGCCAAGGAGCATTCCTGCTCCGTGGATACCTCCTGGGAATCACTGGGCTTTGCACAGCTCCCACAGAAGGAAAAGGGAGCTGGGTTTTCTCAGAATTGTTGACATCAAGGCCCCTGTTTCTGCTGATTAAGGAAACACTTAAAGTAGCTGGATGAGAGATTACAGAGGATCATTTAAATATATACTATCAACACAGTAGATTACAAAATTTAGGATAATATTTTCCTATGCGAACAAATTCTAAAGCTGTATATTTCGGTCTCCCTGTACTTAGTTTTCCTTATTTAGAAGATAAATTACTGAAATATGATTTGCACTCGGTTTATGTAGTTTGCTTAAGCATTTTTAAATAGAAATGTGTTTGAGCTTCTGAGCAATCCATAGAGGTTTCCTTGCCATGATGTTATTACCAGCTGTCTATATTTTATGGGCATTTTGCTATATCTCACTAGAGGAAATCCTGAAGGTGCACTCTGCGGAATTTTGTGTATTGACCCAAATGTTTTGATTTTCTTTTTTATGGTTAAATTTACATTAACTTGTATAGTTGATGTGGTCTTGGACTACACAAACATTTGATATTGGCCAGAGAAATTTGTGATGTGAGGAGCATACTCATCTTCCTGCTTCTTGCTGTGATGTGAGCCCTAATAGTCACTGTAGCTCTTGCAGGGCTCCAGGCTTAGTTGCAGGTAAGCTGTACTTGACTTGGAAGAATGAAGTCAATACACATGCACACAAATGGTGTAGATATGACAATCTCTGCTCATAACTGCTCTGGGGCTTGTTTTAGCTTCTTTAAACTATACCAATTGTCCTGGGAGTGTTTCAGCAGGTTTCTTCTTTAGACAAGGAGATGCCCTTTTTCTTGGAATAAAACAATTACAGGGATCCAACTGTGTTATGTCAGGACATCTGGTACCAACATAGGACATCGCTGGGAATCTGGATACACAGTCATCTAAAGCCCTGATGCAGAAATGAAAGGTAAATCATGGCTCTTGAGCTCAGTGCTGACCAACCTCACCTCTCTGGGCAGCAGAGAATGCAAATACATCACAACAAATCCACAGGCCCAGGGACTAGGCTCTGTTGAGACCATGGCTGTCATGCTATGGGGTCTGCTTAGGCTGGTGTCTTGTTCTTCTATAGACATGGGACATCAGAGAATTTATTGAAAGCGTGTTTGCTTTGTTGTTATTTCTGTGAGAAAACAGCACAGTCACAGATGAATGAAAGACCCCATGTCTGTTCAAGCTCCTATTGAGAAATAATGTATTACAACTGACCTAATTCAAATACAGGAATGTGGAGGAAATGTAGAAGGAAATACATATAATATATCAAATTATGTATGTCATCCATGGGGAAAATTTCTTAAGCATTTAAGTCTATATACTTACTTAATTACTTTGTTTTAAGAAAGAAAAGTTACTTTTCCCTTGTAACAGACTATGTTGTATTTGGAGCACTTGTGCTCTTTTTGCATCTCCTGATCTGTGTTCTTTTTTCAGCAGAGAATTGGCCTGATTAAGAAGCAGGGTTCATACTATTGTGTGTTCCTCTTTTATTGGAACTGATTTATATTTTTAACACTGCATTCATTCCTACCTTATTTACATTACTGGAATTTTTCAGTAGTATTTTTATTGCAGAAAGAAAGTGAGAAATTGAATGTTTTGGCTAAATTAGCCGACTTCATGTTAGTTTGGCTGGCATGTTAATTTTCTCAGTTTTATCTGAAATAGCAATTACATCATGATGAAAGTCTAGTACAGGTTTTGTCTATACACTGCGTATGTTTATTAGCAAGTTTGATGTGTGTGGGTTAAATATTACTTTCACTTGATTTATTATTTATGGCACAGCTCTTTTTGGCTGTGTATGCATATATGTATGTGCATATAAGCACACACATATGTTATGTTATATAAAAGATAACGGTGTGTGGTAGCAAATACATTTCTTGGCATGAACTTGGAATATAAACAGTAGTCATGAGTAGCAAATTTAATCCTTGCCAAGCTAACATAAGAAGATAAGCAAATATTTAACATTATATATAGTGGTTTTATGGTCTGCAATCTGCTTTTGTTAAGAGAGAGATAACTTTCTCTTAAAATTAAAAATCTGAATTAAATACCTGTGTATGCAGGAGAAGCTGCCAACTGATGACTGGTCTTTCTCCTGAGAAAATCCTTCCTATTAGTGATGCGAATTAGCTCAGCTGAGGACAAAAAAAGTAGAGACAGAGTTTCTCTGCTGCTTCCTTGGGTCATATCAAAGTCCAAGCCTGTAAATACTTATGTGTGTATTTAACTTTGGCACTCTGAGTATTCTTAATGATTCAAATGAAATTTCTTATGGCAGAGTAGTTAATCATGGGAACAAAAGTTTGCAGTTTCGGGTCCCAAGATTGTTTTGCCTTTTCAGCTGCACCATTTCAACTTTTTTGCATTCTCTTACAGCTCTCATGTGTGGGAGTAGTATGCAGTAAT
>VYZS01101387.1:13858-28645 GCA_013400695.1 Neodrepanis coruscans | reverse complement strand
CAGCCTTCTCCTCATCCATCAGGTGGGTTACCTGGTCAGCATATGGCCTCAGCACACTTCTTTTATGCATTTCTTTCCATCTTTTACAGTTTCTAAAGTCTGGATATGTGCTTCTTTAAACCAAAACTAATGAAGTAAAATAATAAGTTTTATGTCATCTGGTTTAAGAATTAATGTCAGAATTTTTCCAGTATCTTCAACTAAATAGCTAGAAAGACTTGCAAAGGGAGAACTCAGGAACAAAGCCGTTATTCTTGATGCTGAGAAGTACACATAGTTTTTCTAGTTGTTATTCTCCACTCTCTGATTTATTTTATCAGATGCTAAAAGAATACAAGGAAAATGAAGGAAAGAAAAAACCCACAAAGACTTTTGTGCCTTTTTTTAACTAATGGAAAAAACACTTCTCAGTTTCAGATCTTCCTTCAAATTAAAACAAAACTTTGTCTCTCCTTTCTTCAGCAGGGATACACTGGTGATTCCCAAACGTTTTTAGTATTCCAGTCCCAAATTAAAATTAACCTAATATAAACCAGCTATCTTCCTGATGCCATAGTGACACATAGTGACATAGTCACACAAAGCAAAAGCTTTCACTTAAATCCCATGTAAGTTCTTTCACATGCAATTATTTACTCAGGTGCAAGGAGGAGTAACAACAATGGGACCTGCCACCTGTCTGGCCCATCTCTTGGCCCTGAGAAGAACAAAAACTGCAGAACACAAAGTTACATGTTCTGGTAGTAACCAGCGTAAATCAGGCCTCGGTTAACTCTCAGACACACAGAAGTCAAAAGTATCCCTTCTCTTTATGATGTAAGAACTCCTGACCCCTTCACTTTGCAAACTGAAAACCTATGTGTTTTAATTGAAGTTCTATACCAAGACAGAGCATTTTAGTGTTTCTCAATGAGTGGATTCTCTTCTTTATACGAGCTCAGTCTGCAAAGGCAAGAAAATAACTACCAACTGAGGAAGCCTGTAGAACAGCAAAAGGCAGTTGGGGATCACAACTGATCATAAATCAATGCCACGCCAATTACAAAAAAAACCAAACAAGCAAACAAAAACCAAACCAAACCAATAACAAAAATAGCAAAACCCACCAAGTGCATAAATAAGTGTTTACTACAACCTCAATAAAATCTATTTATTTTGTTTATCGATGACAAGACCACTGAAATGCTCTGTCCATTTCTGGGTACAGTTTTTTGTAACGGAGTCACCTCTCTTGTAATTGGGATAAAGGCACATAAAGCATGTCCAGAAAGGGGTCTATAAAGAAATATTTAACTGTGGTAGATTTTTTCAAGCTAGAGGATAAAAGATGGATAAGTAAAGCAACAGTTTTCAAATATGTAAGAGTCTATGGAAGGGAAAAAACCCAAACAGCTTGTTATTACTTGCTCCATTTCCAGAAGACACAGAACAGGTCAAGATGCCACTGAGATGTACTCTAGATAAACTGTTCCACAGTCAATCTTTCTGATTTATGGGCTCATTTATCGTTAAATTCAGTGATACCACACCTGCTGTTCTTTGCTGCCTTTTGCTTGGCACTTTCCAACACTCACCTGCAGGACCCACATATCACACAGGATCACTTTTCACTTTTCTGAAGTCATTCGCAAAGGCAAGACCATTGATAAACTCTCTTCCCATTTAAATTTCAACAGTATTTTGTTTTATCCTGCTGTCCAGATATATGTCTTGGAAGCCAGCTGAAAGCAGGAATTCTGAATGACCACCATTTCTCCTCTTCTAAGAATTTATTTTCCTCAAGGATTTAAATAGTTTAGCTTCTAATTTCATGACTTCACAATTCAAATAGTTCAACAAAAATTAAATGTTTATGAGTAATAGGAATTTTAAAGTTTTAAATACATTTAAAAAAAGCTTCACGGTGGTTAAAGTCTGTTGCAGGAGACTAAGAATTGAAAACTAAGTACCAGAGATTTGCATTTAGATATCAAGCAGAAAAAAAAGATTATATGTACAAATCAAATAAAAACACTGACAATTAAACCTGAGCTACACTCACTGCATTTACTCAGTTTAGGTTCAGAAGCATACAAAATTACTTTGCAGGTTTACTTGCAAGCAGCTTCAGTAATTCAGGAAAAAAACCCTGTTTATTGAAATTCTTTCAGAAAAGATCACCTCATAACAGAACACTTCATAAGCTATTTCCTTAGTAAGTTGGAATGCTAAGAAGGTATTTGTTTTAGGAAGCAGTAATTTATTAATATGTTATAGAACAAATCTAAAATACTGGCCAAAAAAGTAAAAAACACTTAAAAGATTTGTATTATAAATAACTGCAAGTAGAAGTGTGCAATTGTATGTTTCAAATACATTAAGATTTACCTGCAACACCATTCAATTCGGCCTTCCCCTTCACAAGTTTTTGCCCAGTGATTATCTGCAAGGTTTTTCATTGCCACAGCATATTCACACAGAGTTTCCTCATCCTCACAGTGCTCACGCCAGATCTTATCAAAGTCGCCCACTAAACAAAACAAAAAAATTGCATGTCAGATACGAAGTCTCTCATTATCTCCACAGCAAAATCCCCATCTTCCATTAAAAAGTTACATAATGCACCAAGAGATTACTTTCCCTGCTCGTAATAAAGAACAAGGTCCCCTTTCTCTAGTCAAACACAAAATTCCAAGTTTTGGTGCAGGGAGGGGTTATAGGGTAATTGAGAAACTAGAAATACTATCAGTAGACAGATTTTGTTCAGTTTGTTCTGTGAAATTAAAGTCCCTGGGTAGTTTCTCTTTCAGGTTTCTGTGCATGAGCATTAACATGACAAATATTTTAGAAATGAAGACCGAAAGGTTTCCTACTCACATTCATGTCCATGGCAAATATTGTGGATGATATTACATGAAAAAGGCACAAACTGAAAGTTTAACCAAGAATACAGATTTTTCTGAATACTCTGGAAAAGAAATTCAAGTCTTCAATGCTTTCTGCCTCTAGCCAGTGAATTAGCTTTTAGGGTACAGTACTGAAGAATCATCTGACTTTGTCAGGAAATCACAGACAAACTCAACTGCTGATCTTTAGGAATAGATTTATTTCCATACTCCTCACTCGCTGAAAAGAAGTCTTGCAGGCTAAGTTCTGGCACTTCGAAGTAATAAAACTCACTGGTTTTCCTTCTTTTGCTGCTAAGTATCCATTTCTCTTACCCGGCTTTACATAATGTACTGCTAAGCAGAAAAAAGTTAAATGTTAGTCATGGCTAGCCACAATCCCTATTGTGCTTCCTACAGCACACAAATCTCGGTCTACCTTACTAAAAGGATATTTCTGCTTTAAGAAAGAGAAATACATGCTCACTGGTATGATGCTCACTAATTTGTTTTGTGTTTCCTAATCACAAAGGTGTGCACACATCTAGAATATATTTTCATCTGTAGAATGTTTTTGTAGCAGTTTTTGTAGCACCTTTATATTAGAAGGAAGTACTTTAAAAGTGTATCAACCAAAAGCCAACAATTAATGTCTGCTAAAGCCTGAAAGTAGCTTATAGTATGACCTGTTCTTGTACCACTAAGACATTTCTGTTTCTAACCCACTTATGGCAAATTCTTTGATGTGCTTTGTTTCAATTATGGATTTAATTTAATTATGGATTTCTTCCAGTGACAACCTTTTCTTTTTTTTTCCACCTGTGCAAAGCAGTAACAAACCTCACCTCATTTGTCCTCCACTTGCAGAAAGACTGGCTATGATGGACAAGTATAGATGTATACTTAAAAGATCTAAACCAACTATCCAAGTTATTCCCTATTTAAGTTTGGGGATGTCAGCAATTCTCTCTTAAAAAATAATCATCCAGCACACTTGTACAATCATCAAAATAAGTTTAAAATTAGGTGTTCATACTCCCTTGTGTGAGATGGCAGTTAGATGGAAGGGAGAGGCCATGATTTAGTTCTGTCAGAAGAGGGAAGCAATGCAGGAACTCATGTATTCTGGTTGCTATTCAACAGACATGTATGAGAAAACTATTCCACTGCACAAAAAAAAAACCCAAAACAACAAAAAAGATATAATACTGAATGGTATCTCTCATTATTTCCCAAATGATCTGAGTACAGAGAGACATGCTTTATAAGAAAAGGTGCCAGCAAGGTCACCAGCTGACCACCAGAGCAGAGCAAACACTCAAATCACTGGCAGGCCCTCACAGCAGTTTCTGCTAAAGCCCACGGGCCACTTTTCCAGAGCTTTCAGGAGAGAGAGCCTGATGTAGAAACAATCATGCAGAACAGAACATACTCTACTGAGAAAGGAGAGCAGAAAATAGCACAGACTGTGGCCTACCAGCAAAACAAGTACAACTCTTAGCAATCTGCATTTCTCGTGTCAAAGTGCAGAATCTGTACAGCACAGAGCCAGAAAGCAATAGCCAAGTTCAAAGTTATTCTCAACAGCAAATTAATTATGGTGCAACTCAGATAAAGTGTCATAGTTCTCTAACACAATACTCTCAATCTTATTGCATGTTGCAGATGACTGTGAAACGCTTGAATGACTTGCAGTTGCTAGAGATGGGTTTGAAGAATACACAACTAATTTAGAAATGTAAAAAGTAAATGAATGAAGACTTACTGAAGGAAAATTCCACTAATACAGAATCCAAAGTTTAATACTGTTCTTTTAGTCCATTAATTCATCTGGTCTATTCTTAAGCAACTATTCTATTTCCAAGCACCACTTTTCCTTAAACCTTAAGAAATAAGACAGATGGGAAAGCAGAAATATGCAAAGACCAGATGTTCTTAACTAGCTTGTCCTGACTTACAGCAGTGGTATCTCCTAACACCACATCCTGCTCTCAAAGCAGCAATTCTTACTTCCTTCTCAACAAGGCATAGATTTGCACCTCTCCCTGGAAGTCAGATGAGGGTCAAAAGCATCCACAGATAAGGGATCTTAAATTTAGATGTACAATGCCAGACTCAAAGCTGACTATTGGCACAAAAGGACGTGATCTTTGGGTTACAACAGAGCTGCCTATGACAGGAACAGCTTCTTTGCTCTGAGCTGACAAGAAAATAAAACTGAATTATATGAATGATATAGGATATAGAATAGAATGATATAGGAGACAGATGCAGAAAAAAAGTGAAAAATTAATCACAAATGAATTCTGTTACACATCCTGTATCAAGTCAAGTCTGTGTATCCTTCTGGTTTGTTTTCATTCACCAAGACACAGACACATAAAACACCTACAAGGGACAGACAGAACACAGCTTTTGTATAAAGAACAGTTAAATAGAGGAAAGAAGAAAGATGAAAGCAGGAAAGGACAGACCTGCACAAGGATCACAAATGACAGAGGAAATGTAAATACGGACAAACTTCTGGTTGTTCTGAGAGTAGAAGACATCCAGAAAATGCAGCTTCAAAGCAAAAAAAAAAAAGTTATTCCCTCATTAAATGTATAATTAAGCTTAAAGTTCATGAAGCTGGGCAAACTATGGGAAGAAAATCCATGACAAACTCCATATTTGAAGATGCAATTTTTAACTCATGAGCTCCTAGACCATTAAATCACTGAAAGACAGAATGGTAAGCAAGCACACAGTGATAACTCCGTCAGCACCACTCACTTATTTTTGTCTCAGCATCTGCTGTTGACCCACTTTCAACTCTGATTTTCATATGGTGCCCATTTTCTGCCCTTCTATAAATACAAGCTCCAAAACAACTGCAGATAAATGGTCATCTTAGAACACTGGCACCATTGTGCAGGAACTTTCAAAGAAGGGTCTGAAGCCTAGCTTCCCTTGAGCAAGAAACACGGCATAGAATTGTTTTGTTTGGGGTTTTTTTCACCATTCTTTTCCAGAGTGAGCTTTGAAAAGACACAAACACGCATATTAGATTTACAGGAACTTTAAATCCAGAATCATACTCCAATACTGGGCTGAAAATGCAAATAATCCTTCCTATCTGTTGAGATTTTGTAAGTGACTATAATAGGTCTTGTAGCATCCAATTTCAAACTGAACCCCCAAACACAGAAAAGCCATGTATTAATTTTTTCAAGCAATACGTGATAATCTATGTGCAAATACTGCACTAACTCTACTAGAATCAAGTATTTATTTATGAATCAATAAATTCTTGCTTGTGTAACCAAAAAGGCAGTAAAATACACAGAAAGGTTTCACCACAAAATTCAACAGTTACGAGAGAAATGAGATCAATAAAATCATCTGTTAAGCAACCAATAACACTGTAATTTAAATAGCAATTTGTGGTAGGCTAATCTAATGGAATAAAAAAATGTATTGCATCTTTGATCACATCTTAAAAGTTAGTATTTGATTGTGCACTTAACTTTTCATCTCATGTACTCATAACCACATCATAATACAAAGCAACTCAACACTCTTAACTGTGCACTTAGAGATCACTTTTTATGCAATTTAAAACCTGTTTTAAGCACTGATTCTTCAGACATCTTCATATTCCTCAGATCTCCACCAAGGAACTGGTTATGCCAGTGTTCAGCTGAAAAGTGACTGGCAAAGCTAGCTCATAGCAGGAGCTTCACTCCCTTCCCAAATCACTATTGTGATGTTATTTGAAAATTATTTCATGTTTGCTCTACTTTATCCAGAAGTGCCTAGAAAATACATAAATTAGGTATTCTTCACCTTGAAAATTAACTATTTCTTTAAAAACAAAAAAGGCCAAAGCCCACTGCTTCCGAGGACTCTGTCAGTGAACAAATGACCAACCAACCTGTTCTCTGTAACACATCCTTTTCTGATGCAGTAACAAAAAGCCAGTATTATTTACCTAGAACAGATAAATCCATCTACGTAATTTCTACCCTCACTAACACTGCCCACAGAATAAGCAAGTCATAATCCTGAACTCAACCACAGAGTAAGCAGCAGTTGCTGGAAACTGTCACAGAGAGAACAGGTCAAGCATGTAGAAGTTATTTTAAATTACAAGGTAATTTTAATTGGGAGTAACAGCAATAGAGACCTAATGTTACCTGTAAGTGTCAACAACTGAAAACATTTTTAATAGAGAAGAATCACATGCGATTAGTAAGAACTCTCCCCCTTCCACATTTATTTACAAGTTCTCTTCAAAGCTCCCCAGAACAACATGAGAAGACCAGGTTTGCCACTCTCAGTGGGACAATCCTACGCCATAACTCTTCTCTCTAGCAAGGCTATTATTAAGAACAAAACAATCCACCTTTCTTCCACCTCGTTTTTTTTTAAAAATTATTTTATTTTTAACAGACATTTATTAAAAAGTGTTAACTTGAGCTGTCATTTAAGGTATGCTTATGAAATAAACAGAAAAATTAATTAGTCGATTATTCTCCAAATTCTGACAGAACAAAACATACCAATTGGCATTTTTAACAAAACACAACCTTCTGTAATATAAAAGAAACAGAGCTCAGTTTTGCTAAAGGCAGTGTTTTCCATTTTGAAATGGGATACAACATCAATCAGCTCATTTGAATAATTCTGTTCTATCAAGCAATAAAACAGCTGTCATACAGAGTTACAAAAGTACTTTCTGCAACCACAAAAAGAGGTTTCTGAGTACTATTTCCCTTCATTCCATTGGTGATCTTCAGAAAAACAGTGCTGTCATCAATGAAAATCTCAAAACTAAGCATAAAATACCTCATCCATTGCCAAACAAACATTGTATCCCAAAATTTAACTGACACTGCATTTAAGTCTTCAGGTACACGCAATGCAGGCTTAGATCTTAAGCAAAAACTTCCGCCAAAAGAAGCACCTTTTAAGCACTTGAAAAAAAGTGGAATTAGAACTGCCATTAGTGCATTCTGCAAAACTAAGATTTTCTGGATTCAAGCTAACTGTAACTGTAAAAAATCTAAAAAAAAAAAAAAGACATCAAACAAGGGCTTAAGGGTTTGAAGTTTTGGCATATATAAATAATGAAAAAAACCAGGTTCAATCTACTCTTTTCAACACTTCCATTTAGAATACAATGCCTTCCTATTTTCTCCTCTACCACAGCTTTGATGGCTCTGGTAGAAGAGAAAATAAGATCAATACAATGACTACCAATGAAAGACAGAAGCAAAACTGACACATGAATATTTTTATAATAGTTATTACCATTAAGAATTAATTAATAAAAATTGCTCATTCTATAAAGCAAACTTAGCCCCACAACTAACAAGTGTCCATGACAATGCTGGATGACTTCAGATGACAAGCTGCTGGCCATAGCAATGCCTAACAAGATCTTTGAGTTTTCTTTTTTGTTGTTGATGGCAATGAACTGCAGAATGAAAAAAAACCCAACTCTCTTAAGACCACCTCTCACTTGCTGGAAACAGTAAACCAGCTTCCACAATATGCTGAACAGTAAATGGGGAAAGCAATCCTACACTGTCCACCAGGCTAAA
This sequence comes from Neodrepanis coruscans, assembly GCA_013400695.1. Lineage (NCBI taxonomy): Eukaryota > Metazoa > Chordata > Aves > Passeriformes > Philepittidae > Neodrepanis > Neodrepanis coruscans. Next base: position 20,196 of record VYZS01101387.1, on the reverse strand, counting down.
GCTGAAATCAAATTCCTGTGAATATCTGATGAAATTTCCTCATTAACCTTGTCAGTTGAAATTTAGCTGCAATACTAATGCATGGGTGCTGTGACAATAACAAGAAAAATTAATTACATGAGGAGTATCAGCAAGTATTATAACATTCATAATTTTCAGTGTATACAAGATAATCTTACTGAACATCTGTCTTACTAAAAGTGCATCCAGCATCCCCTGTGAAAGCCATTAAGTACTTTTGGCTGCACTGTTCTCCCATTTTACATTTCTAGATACAAAACATGAACTTCAACTTGGACAAAGTTCAAAGCAATCAGAGCTAATATTTTCTTTCTCCTGTCTGACTAGTGTTTACTTCACATTTCTTAGGATTTATCTGAAACACTTCAGGTAAATCTGATCTGTCTCTGATCTGCTACAAGTCCCCGATGGCTGTCACACAAACACTGGGGAGCCTGATAATGATAGTTTAAGCAATTGCTGCCCCCAGGTGTTGGATCTACTCTACTGGAAACTCTACCTCAAATTTTTTTTTTCCAATTTCTGGGCTAACTAAATGATAGCAATAATTAAATCCCACAAAATGTAAATTACCAGATTTCTAATGAAAGCTTCACTGCAAAACTGTAGTGTGCAAACTTTAAAGGCAACCATACCTTACAGCTCATGTCATAAAATAGCATCAATTTTCATTTTAATTAAGTAAAATTTAGTTTCTATTGCTTGAAAATGAACAGTTAGTACTACAAAATGTCTTCCTCTTCCAAGAAATTAATGCAATGTGGAAACACAAACAGAGATCTTGAAAACACAGGTTCACTTCTACTGTAAACCAGTTATATTTAATAAAAAGGAGTAACAACTTATCCTGTAGTTTCACAGTTTTCCTGTTCTGTGAAAAATTACACTATTTCAAAATCTTTCACACAGGGAAGAACTTAAGCTCTCTCATGTTTTTCAGGAAAAACCTTGAGAGAAGAAGAGACCATGAAGCAACTGACTTCAGAACAATCCTTCTGTCCAAATATCTAAACCACCTACCTACTCAGGCTACTTATTATCAGTAGGAAGGGTCCTGTAAATTCTTCCTAATTTTCTGAATTGGAAAAACTTTTAATAAAGTTGTTACCCATTTCTATGAAGTTTCAACAGATCCTTCTTTTAAGGAATCAAACTACCACCTAGAAATGCTTCTGACAGCCTCTGTGATATGGTAACCAGTAGCACGACAAATACCACTTCTGTGTGATTCTCCAAGCCTGAACAGCCTTAACAGGTGCCTGCAAGGAGAAATTAACTGTTTTGGTGAACACACAGGAACAATATTTCATAAAATATCTTCACAGACACCTCAGCAATTTTTTCCACTTGTACTTAGTACAGGATTTTGAGGGAGAAGTAGAGGCTCCTGTAAATCATCTTTCAGACTACACACAAACCCGTCTATAATCGAGGGTCATGCTGCAGAGAAAGCATCTACTTGATAAATACAGCTCTGCATGACCACAAAGGTAATAAACAACCAAGAGAAAAACAGGATCCCTCTGTATTAGCAGAAGGGATTTTTATCCCAGTAAAAATTAAACCTACTTGTCCACTACAAGCAATTGGGAACAAACATACAACACAGTAGTAGGTAGTAGGTGTTCAGTAAATCTTGTGTAATTCTTTACAAATGACTAAATCTGTGTTTACAAGTCTGTCTGTCAGGTTCAACAGTTATCAGGCTACATGCAGCACATGAAATATTCATCCATATATGCAACGAACACAACATGCTCCAGCCCAAGGCTGCAGATGTCCAACAGATGCAGAGGAAAACTGTAAAATTTGGGGTCGCTAGTGATACCAAGCAACAGAACCAAGAGCAAACGACTAAACCAAATACTGTTTTTTCCCCATCCCTGTGTAGTAACAGAAACTCAAAGATCACAAAACACCCTAATTTTTGTACTTTCTCAGTGCTTGTATCAAGCATCCAGAAACCTAAAGTTTCTTGTGTAAGTGAATAACTGAACACTTGAGAGTGGTTTCAGCTTTTGGATTTTACTCTGGTATGAAAGTAATTAAGCTTCAACTACAATTTTGAACAGGAAGAAGGAGTAAAACTTCATAAAATCAAGAGTCTTATGCTGATGAGATACACTCGCAAGTGAACATGTTACACTTCAGTGTGTTTTATTCTCACATTGTTTCCTTCCTGATGAGAAAGTTTATAGGCTAACCTGAGGAATGAAGTGTATTTTTAGGAACCACCAGACAGGTACTGTCTGTTTCTACCACTACCTTAAACAACTTTTTAATGATTAACTAGTTTAGTTGACACATTCATCGAATATGGACAAGGACTGATCACTCTAATTTCAAAGCTATAACCTCCCCCCCCAACTAAAAAATCTCCGCACTCATTTGTTAAACTTCATTAAATCATATTAAAATATACGACTTATAATACTAATGTAGGAAACACAGCAGAAAAAAAAAAGTAGCCTACAATTGCAAAATACCAAATTTGACATGATATTTATAAGGACATGCTTCCCTTCTTTATTTTCTAATTAACAACAGAGCAGGTGTAAGGGGAAGGGAAGGAAATATAAAAGGATGAAAAGGAGATGAAAAAGGAGAAAAAGAACTTAAATATTTCCAGTCTGAGTCATACTAGTAAAATCCCAAAAATAGGAAAAAGTACTTAGTCACACAGTAAAAAACTAAAATTATTGAAGAAAACAAAAACATGCATTTCAGAGCAAACTTAAAAGCATTTCAGGTGCACCATTACAAAGATGGTAAATGCTTGTCCTAGCATTCTCTAGGACTATGATATGACAGGAGTCACAGTACAGAAGTACATATAAAATCCATGCTCCATACTTACAAACAGAAGTGATTCAACAAGCGCAGAAATTAAAAAATAAGTTGAAGTTCAGCTTTGATCAATCTCAAGAGTTAGTTTTAAACCAGAAAAAAAAAAAACCACCCTTCAGATAACATGATGCTGACTAAACTTTACTAATTCCTTAGTAACTGCAAAAAATTTGCTGCAATGCACACTTAGTTAAGAAACACAGCTCTTGCACTTTGACAAGCACACAACTTCTTCAAAAACACGTTAGTTTGCAGTTTTGGATCTACTGTCGCTATTCAAATGGCTTATCTTCAAAAAGAGGGGAACTATTGCAGAAATGAAACAAAATTATAACAATGCCATTTATAAGCAACTCAGATAATACACTGGGCTTGCTTTTTACAACTGCCAGTAAAACACAGGCCTTGCCAACATCAGCAAGGCAAATGGGTTCTCAAAGAAATCAGCTTATCAAAATCAAGCCTGTATAACTTCCATCAACACACGTCTCAGTGTCTCAAGGACGCATCTATTTCAACACTTCTAACAGAAGAGAGTAATATAAGATCAGACTAAAATTCCAAGGCCTTTCTTAGAACATATCTACCCTGTGCAACAGAACAATGTGGCTTGCAGGAGGATACTGAACATGTTCTTTTCATCTATCAATAAAATTAATGTGATTCTATTTTAGTTCCTACAAAGCACTGAAGTCCATGCAACAGCAATTCCAGTACTGTTTGCTTATTCAGAAAAAATGGGGACCAGTTTCATACAACTCTAGCAAATGTAAGAAGAGGCAGAGCAATAAAAACCCCCCAAAAAACCAAAAAAAAAGAAGAAAACAGATCACACAAGATTCTGGAACAATACAGTATAACATTTCCTCTTGATATGGAGGTGGTGAGTACACTGCACTGTGAGTCAAGGCATTTTCCCTGTGTAATGAGGTTTTTTTCTCTTTGCTTTTTCATACCTAAGCTGTAATTCAAATTGTACTGAGAAATTACACATTATTTGTTAATTTTTTACTTCACTTTAGCAAACTGTTATCTTTGATTTTTTCAGGGTAACTTTCTTGTCAGTCTGTGTCACTGAGTATTAGAGAAAAAAAAATTCAAGAAAAGATCCTTCAGAGATCATGTTCTAGTATCACAATTCCAGAATCACATTAAGGGCACTTAAGGGGATTCTCAAGTCTGCTTTGAGAAGCATAGAGATGCAGGGAGATGACTCCAAAAATAAAACTCTTCAGTTAAAAAACCTAACACATTAAGTACTACTGACCACTAATCACTAGTAACTTTTAAGGACTATTGGATGAGTAGGTAGCAGATGGAGTTCTCTGTGTTGCACAGATGTGATGAACTCTTTGGTTTGAATTCTCTAAATCACAAGACATACCATGTTGCTAATTTAGAGGGACTGGAAAAATCACTGTGAAGTTTTCACTAATGCATGATTTACAGGACACATGAAGTAAATGAAAAGGGCTATCACCTCTTTTGCTTAACCAGTTACACACAGCCTACCCTTGCACATGAACCTGCTCCTTGACGAGAAGGTTTATACACACATCCGTGTAATTCAGGCCCTCATCTAAAAGAATTTAGTTGTTACAAAGATTGCTCACTCTGGAAAAAAACCAGCTACTAGTGCCAATGCTTGTCTTCCTTAATCTGCAGACACTCTGAAATAAGAAAGAAACACATACTGCTAAAAGCTGGACAGCTTTGCTAGGACTTCAATGTTGAAAATATATTAGGTTCATTCTCCCAACATTTGAGCGACGAAGGGAGACCCTCCCTTCAGTTTTGGCTCACCAAGGCCAAAATAAACGGCAACTTTCAATCAGTGTCTAGATAGGGAGGTATTTGTGCCCAAATTCCACGAACTGACTCCACGGGGGACTTTGGAAGTCCAGAAGGCAGTATGACCTTTTTTCTTTAACCCAGTGTCATATGCAGACATAGAGGCGAGACTTAGTGCCTACGAAAGGAAAATCTCCCATTTGACGTGTGTTCTTCTGCTGGCACACACAAAAAAGCTGTGGACTCACTGCAACAACGAACGGATGAATTTTCTGCAACCTGTGTTAGCATTTTAGGAAGGTTTAAAAGCATTCCAGTACCCCCCATAAGAACTTGGCATAAGGGCAGTAATACTAATGACAAGGTAGACTTTTGAAGGACTCCGAATAATTTATTTTACGGCAGCTTCACCCTAACCCTTTTGTTTTGTGTTCCAGCCTTAACTACTGCTCCACGACTGAAAGACAGGAGGCACAAACAATTCACAAAGACCTGTGCCCTTCCAGATCGCCATTCAATATCTCTTGGCATTCATGACCTACTGTCCCAGCTCTTGCAGACCCAAACCCCGCCGCAGGACTGGGAAGCTCCCTCCCCGGACGGGAGGGGAAGGAGGCCCCGCTGCCAACAGCTCCAGGACAGCGGCACAACGCGGGCGGCCGCGGCCCGGTGTCCCCGGCGGGGCTGCGGGCAGCGGATCGCGGCGGCGACTCCCGGGATACCGGGGAGCAGCAGCAGGAGCAGGGGCAGGAGCAGGAATCGAGAGCGGAGCTGCTCCCGGCCGCCCTCCCCCGACACACGCCCTGGNTGGCGGGGCCGCCCGGGGCTCCCCGCGCTCCCTCGGACCGGGGGGCACGGGGCTGGCCGCGCCCCGCAGCTGTGGGCTTAGTTATTGCCAACACGGCTTCCCACGCCCCACGGTGACGGTCTCCCAGCAGTGGGAGAGACAGGGTAGAAAACGCGTGAGGGTCCGGGGCAGTGCGTGTGGCCTCTGTCGCCTCCGTGCTTTGCTCCTGTTCACGTCCTTCCCGAGGGCCCCGTGACAGGTCCGGCCGTGAGTCCTTCTGGCGCGGGGTGTCAAAACCAGTCTCCCACCTACAAAACACCTTACGGNAAGACAGGAGGCACAAACAATTCACAAAGACCTGTGCCCTTCCAGATCGCCATTCAATATCTCTTGGCATTCATGACCTACTGTCCCAGCTCTTGCAGACCCAAACCCCGCCGCAGGACTGGGAAGCTCCCTCCCCGGACGGGAGGGGAAGGAGGCCCCGCTGCCAACAGCTCCAGGACAGCGGCACAACGCGGGCGGCCGCGGCCCGGTGTCCCCGGCGGGGCTGCGGGCAGCGGATCGCGGCGGCGACTCCCGGGATACCGGGGAGCAGCAGCAGGAGCAGGGGCAGGAGCAGGAATCGAGAGCGGAGCTGCTCCCGGCCGCCCTCCCCCGACACACGCCCTGGGCAGCGCCGGGGGCCCCGGGCCGGCCCGCGGGGGGACACCCCGAGCCGCTGCCGCCGAAGGCAGCGGGGCGGCCCCTCCCCCGCGTTACCTTCCCGGTATTTCTTGCGCAGCCGGCGGTGGACGCTCTTCACCACGCCCGACAGCTTCTCCTGCTCCAGCTTCCGCTCCTTCTCCGGGGGCGGCGGCGGGGCGGCGGCGGCGGCGGCGGCGTTGGCATC
>VYZS01101387.1:1200-13816 GCA_013400695.1 Neodrepanis coruscans | reverse complement strand
TGGCGGGGCCGCCCGGGGCTCCCCGCGCTCCCTCGGACCGGGGGGCACGGGGCTGGCCGCGCCCCGCAGCTGTGGGCTTAGTTATTGCCAACACGGCTTCCCACGCCCCACGGTGACGGTCTCCCAGCAGTGGGAGAGACAGGGTAGAAAACGCGTGAGGGTCCGGGGCAGTGCGTGTGGCCTCTGTCGCCTCCGTGCTTTGCTCCTGTTCACGTCCTTCCCGAGGGCCCCGTGACAGGTCCGGCCGTGAGTCCTTCTGGCGCGGGGTGTCAAAACCAGTCTCCCACCTACAAAACACCTTACGGAAAAAAAACCCAAAACCCAAAAGAAGACAAAACCAAAACAAAAAAACAACAAACCCCAACTAAATTCAAAATGCACTCAAGCAAACGTGGACAGGTCGATGTCCGTGGTGTCGGCACGGGCACTTGAAGAGCACAGTTTTGTACAGGCTTTTTTACCTCTTCATGGAGCTGCTGGGCCCGTTTATGAGCAGAGCAGTTTCTGGCATTTATTTGGGTGGAAATATACGGCGGGCGCGGGGCAACACCCGCAGCCAGCAAAACTCCCCTTTACAGGGGAAAACCTTTGTCTGCATCTCTCTGTGCCCATCTTCAATCTGTTCCCCAAAACCTAAAGTACTTCAGCTCTCTCTGTCAGTCATCGCTGGAAACAGGATAGACAAATAGACAAAACCATTCCTCCCAAGATCGCGGCAGGGAAATCTGCCATGAAGGTGCTTGTTTGTTTGACTTGGCCAGAAGCAACTCATTGTCTCATCTGGAGATGTTAAAAAACATTAAGGAGGTAATTGCGGCTACAATTAAATTGGTCACGAATCCGACGTACGTAGGCTTAGGGTTTCACCCTGATAAGAAATCAGTGACACGTACAATTTTATGCAGTTGGGGGATCAACAACGGGTCCATATCAGAGCCGTGATGGTCCTGCCAGGAAGATTTTACACTTAGTTACAGAACATAGTGGTTTTATGCTTTTCTGATAAAGTTCTTTTGAAGGTCCACTTGTCACGACAAGACACTGATATCCAAAGACAAGATTTTCATTGTTATTGACTGCAAAGACATCCCTTTTTCACCTGACTGTGTGCCAGGTAGGCAAATACTGCAATTTCATCCATCACCCTGAGATGCCCACATAGTGCTTGAAGGTGGAACTTTTTCATTGCTGATATTTTTCAGAATGTGCTTAAAAAACTCAATGTAGTTTGGCTCTTCCATCACTTTGTTTATGTGTTGTTATGTATTTTAATGTCAGAGTATTTTCATTTTGTTTTATTTGGGGGATTTTTGTTTGTGTTTTATTTTTTTACTCAAAGTACAGGACAAGCATGGAAGGAGAATTTAATTTTTTGCTCCTGATATGAGCATTAAGAAAGGCAAGTCTGTGGTAGTATTCGAGTTATTCCTTTAATTACATTTTTCTTTTAGTTTTGAAACTGAAATAACTGATCATGTGTTGATGAAAAAAATACCAGTATATATTAATTTTACTTTCACTTGGAAAACATCCAAAAATCACCTTCTGGTATCGATTATTTTATTCCATATTCACCAAACTATTTCAGGAAGTTAAATCTGAATTAGAAATAAAACTTGGTGCTGGGGTTAGTGATAGCTTTCTGAAATATTTTTATTTCTAGTTTTATATGCGAGTCCACATAAGAAGGATTAAGATGGTATAAGGAGAGATTACATGGTAATTACTAGGAACCTTTCAGTTGAAAGGGAGCCCACATGGTGATTAATGTTCTTTACATTTTTATATTGTAAATAGTTTATATTGCAAATAGTTTCCTCAGAATATGTGATGAGAGTGGGGTCCCACCAGCAGACTTCAAATGCAAAGTGATCAAAGGAGGTGCTTCCCCAGAGTGCTCCATGGAGATACCAGTGAGTGATGGAGTGGGCCATTAAAACGGGATGAGTTTTGTCAGACCTCATGGAAGTGACGTCCCAGTGCTCTTTCAAGGTGGAGAAAAAAACATGTGTGATCTATATATTTCTTGAACTCAGTACAGGATAACTCAAGAAACAAATGAAGATGAACAAAAATCTTGTGTTTGTACCCAAGACACAAGAGTAGAATGATCAATAAGGATATCCAGGGAGACAAAAACAATATGTAAAAATATAAAATAAATATAAATATAAAACAATACCTGTGTCCTGATAGGGATAGTGGAGTTTGACTATCTGGAAAGAATAGTTTTGAGCAGCTGGACTTACTACCTTGAATGTAGAAAATGAATGGAAGATCCTCTGTGTATTAGTTACTTTCTAAATACATAAATTTAAAAGGCCAGTTTAGGGCAGACTATAATAGTTTCTTTTGACATTTCTGCAATATTTTAGTGCCCATCACTTTTTATGAGTAGCATTAGAATCAAAAGTCTCAGTTCCCAGACTGGGAGGAAGAATAAACCCAGCAATTTCCAGTACTCAGGTGACTGGAACATTCACTGAGGATGTGGGAAAACCAGTTCACTTGCCTGTTCTGCCTGAGGGGATCTGAACCCACATCTTCACTATGAGATTATATAAAGTGGAAGTGCTCTTCCTTCCTGAGGGAAGGGTGACAGCAGCCTATATTTTCAGTCTTTCTCCCCAGGGAAACTGTGGAGAAAAGTAACATAAAAACTTCCCAAGCTGTGCAAAATCAGCAGTGCTTTGCTTCCATCTCTTTTGCTGGTAGTTTTGACAATCAAGTCTTCTCAGCCTCTTCCTCCCTTCTATCTTAGAGATAGATGCTTGTTGTTTGAAAAGGAACCAAAAAAATACATCAAAGAGAGTAAACCTTTTTAGATAGCAATCTGTTAAGTGTGATATCATCATAAGAGTCTCTAAGGCAATGTAATCTGCAAAATATTACCGAAGCATGTAATGGTTTTAATGGAGTACTGAAACACTGTTTCTTCAGTTTAAAAGGAATGAAATGTTCTTTGTTAGCTGTGGAAGTGTTTTTGCTACATGTATCCAATGGGCAGACAAACAGGCAGCAAGGGAATATTCGGTTTGAATTTAAGATTTTTCTTCTTCATTAATTGTGAAATCTTATAAGCCATGAAAATAATATAATTTTATTTAAAAAGAAAGGGAGCTGGTCCATATTACATTTTTCAGACCACACACTTCAGTAATTTAGTAATTAAAATTTCATAGTAATTTAAACTGCTAGCCCATAACAATAATTTTGTAACTACAGATCCTGGATTCTGTTTGTGGATATTGATACCTCTAAAAGCGTGTTTACACCAGCAGTCCCTTTACTTAGTCCCCTGTGTATTTTAGAGGGAAAATCATAGGTTTGATACTGACTTTGGTTTGCATCTGAAGTTCCAATATTTACATAAATAAACATTTTGCTTCTGGAAAGCAGAGGATTTTTCTACTGAAGGACTAGTTAAGGTTGCTTCTCGAGTAAGTAGAGACACACATTTTTGAGAAGGCTTAAAAATCCTTCACACACTGTTTGTGGTGTCTAATTAAGTATCCTCAAGACCACGAGAATTAGGTATTGATAAGAGATTTTATTTACTGAAATCATATCTTTCACTTGTGTTGTAAAATGGCAGGAATAATTTTAACAGCAGCCATCATTTCTGATAAACAATATATTCTCTGCCTCCACTGTGGCCAGTTGATACCACCTGTGTCTGTCCATGGAAAGGAGCTGTTTCTTTTTATACAGGAGGGAAGAGTTAAGAATTTGTTAATCCATTCGGACTGTCACTTGTGTAATAATAAAGTGGTAATTAAATTTCCTGGAATTACTGAAATACTCACTGGAAATCAGCAAAGCACTTTATACGTAAGTTATTCAGTATAATATGTGCATGTATAGGAAGTAAACAAACCTTTATGATGAGAACAGACTGTGCATTTTTAAATAAATGTTGTATTTGTTGTACAACTTCTTTGCAGTATGGACATCATGAACATAGTTATTATTCTATTAACAAAGGTCATTAAATATAAAAATTACTTATTGAAAAGTAATCCTGAATTCCTTTAAAAAGCTGGGGTTTTTAAATAGCTTGTAGCCTGAGCGTGTTCATCTGTTATTTTGAATTATGAAGTGAACAGAGTCAATGTCATGATTTCTTTGACAAAGACTACTAACTACTCTTTCTAGACTGAGTTTCTTCTTAGCTGATTTTTTGCTGCCATGAAAGATTAACTCCTAAAATCACTTTGATTTAGCAAGAGATGTCAAAATATCCAGCAGGTCTAACTGGTTTTTTCCAATGTCAGTCAAAATAGTATGTGGTTTTAGCACTGATTCATGTTTCTGTCAGTGGCTGTGCATAAACTTGCTGAGTAATCAATTCAGACACAGTAACTTTTAAGAAAGTTTGGTGGTAGTAGGAAAAGTTTTATGTTTGATTATTTGTGCATCTGTGGAACCTGATAGTCTGAAAGATCTTCTCAATTCCTGGGATGCAAATTCCAGTCTTCCTGTATGGGCCAAGTATATATAATTCCCGTACAGTTCAATAGCAATGTAGCTGTATAGTAGGTATTTTCAACTTGGGAAGTACTGCAGTACCCTGTAATCTTGTATTGCAGGTAAGATAGCCTGACTCATAAACTAAGATGGCCTCACAGTCTGATTGGAGTTGCATGTGCTAAAAAGTACTCAGACAAACACTAAGCTACATGTGAATTTTTGAGGCAGGAAAAAAATCAGTTTATGGGGAATCCTCTGTTTCTGTGATGTCATGGATAAATCAGGGTATGCTGTGTCATTTCACTTTTCTCTTTCTTTCTCCTCCTAAGCCCTGGGAAAGTGTAGGAGAAGAATTTTTGGGTATCATTAGATATGACCTATAAAGGAAATACCTCTCTAGAATACATAAAGCGTTCTTATCTGTTCCAAAGATCGCACAGTATCCTTACATCTCTCTTGCCTCTTGAATACTGTCATGTAGTTTATTTGGGACTCTACTGAAGTTCAAGTCAAACTTTCAGCTGAGAAGATGAGAGAATAGTGACAAAGTCTGTTCATACAACATCAAAGAGATCTATCTTCAAGACAACACATTGAAGGGAATATTCTTCAGGAAGAGCAAGGAGTGACAAAGCTCTGGCTTGTCCTGCACAAATGGCATTCAGCTTGTGCACAGATTGTGTTTTAGGTTTGTTTAAGCCTGGGCTCTGTGACGCTAATGCCTAAGATGTTATCAATAAAATTAGAAGGATTGGTACTCTCTTCATTGTTTTTAAGGATCAGGACTTATGAACCTAAAGAATGGTGTTAGGAAAAATGAAACCATACACATTAATGCTGTTTCAGAAATTTTGACAGTAAATACAAAAATGTTTGCAATAATTTTCCCATATGAGCACCACAGATAAATATTATCTAGTGTTAGAATAATGTTTTCTCTTTACTTCCCTGGAACATGTAATAAAACAACTGTGACACAAATACCATGAAGTGAGCATTCTCCACACTAGATTTTGTTAAAATTTTATCTCTTATTACTATGGATTAAGAATGGTCTGATAGCAGCTGCCCTGAGGTATGAATGAGATTACAGACTAGAGAAGACAGTTCTGAAATGCTTATTTAAAGATAGGTAGAGTTTTGATAAAAATTAAATAACCATTTCAATTTGTTGAGGATACACTGATAGTCCATTATGTTAAAAAAGCAAGTAAATAGAACAGAAACTGTTCTACCATCCTACTGTAGCAGTTAATGGAGACATACATTTCATGCTGATGTTCAGATTTTAGTTAAGACTTTAAGTCTTTCATATTTCTGAGTGATAAAATTATCTCTGACCTCTCTCTATGTGTAAAGTTGTTTTTGGACATTAATCATCTTGTTAACTCCTAGAAAAATTTTAGACTAATAGACTTCTTTTATTGAGGGCTATAATTATGGTTGGAATATTAAGTCTTGTTAAACTAAAGAATTCTCACATGCTGCAAACATTTCAATAATAATTAAGATACATTTGAGCTACACATATTAAATTAAATGCAGGTTAAAAAATAAAATTATCCAACACCCTTCTTTCAGTTCTGTGTGACTTTTTATATGCACTGGCTGTAGCAGCACCTCTGCCCCAGTACCATGTGAGACCAGGGTCTGTCATACAGAGTTTTTTGATTTTCTGCCATGTTTTCTCCCCCTAGCACGTCCTGCATGGCTCCTACCATCTTCCCCACCTAAGCCCCAGTGATGGTAGCACTGTGCCAGGACTTCATCCTCACTACTGTTGTGTTTTCTTTCTTATCTTCAGGATTTCCATGATTCCCACCACTGTGTCACTGAGCACAACTTCGGTATCAGTAGAAGCAGCGGAGGGCAGCACCTGTGCTGAAGCCTGGCCTTGCAGCCATGCAGGGAAACTTGGAGATGAAGCAGCTGTAAACTCATTTCTCCAAGATGGAAGGTGGTTGAGGAAGGAGGAAACGCTGACATCTGCCTTACGGCAAGGTTTGAACTACTGCTATTAGGAGAGCTGGAAATGCTGAGAATGGCTCATTTATCCAGGGAGGAGGGGATGATAGGGAAATGCAGGATGAGAGACATGTCCAGCAAAACGTGGAGGAAACACATGTGAAGACATATGTGGTCAGGCAGAAAGGGACTTGGGAGAACTGGTAGACAGAAAACTTAATATGAGCCAGCAGTGTGCCCAGGTGGCCAAGAAGGCCAATGGCATCCTGGCCTGTATCAGGAATAGTGTGGACGGCAGGACCAGGGAAGTAATTCTTCCCCTGTACTCAGCACTGGTTAGGCTGCACCTCCAGTACTGTGTCCAGTTCTGGGCCTCTCAGTTTAAGAAAGATGTCAAGATGCTTGAACGTGTCCAGAGAAGGGCAATGAGGATGGTGAAGGGGCTGGAGAGCAAGCCTTATGGGGAAAGGTTGAGGGAGCTGGGATTGTTTGGCCTGGAGAACAGGAGGCTCAGGGGAGACCTTATTTCTCTCTACAACTACCTTAAGGGAGGTTGTAGTCAGGTGGGATTGGTCTTTTCTCTCAGGCAACCAGAGACAGAACAAGAGGACACAGTCTCAAGCTCTATCAGGGGAGGTTTAGGAAAAAATTTTTCACTGAAAGGGTGATTTGCCATTGGAATGGGCTGCTTGGGGAAGTGGTGTAGTCACTGTCCCTGGAGATATTTAAGAGAAGACTGGAATAAGGCACTAAGTGTCATGGTTTATATGATGTGTTGGTGTTGAGTTATAGGTTGGACTCAAAGGTATCTTCCAACCTTGTTAATACTGTGATACTCTGACTCATACAAAGTTAAGGTTGCCAACACAAACCATGGACCTTGGGAGTCTTGAGATTCCCGAGTCTCTCCCTGGGCAGCTTCAAAGTGTTTTGAAGCATGTCTGTGATCTCATTGGCATCTTAACAGGAGCAGGAAGAAGCACCTCCAAGCCACATGGCAGTTTGCACCTTCATCTGGCTTTGGCAAAATCCCAAGTGTATGACTTGAATGTAATTACAACCAAAATATATTTTTCAACCCCTAGAGGTTCCATGTCTTTTTCATTAATTAAAAAATAAACAAAATAAAACCATCTCTCCCCTTCCTCCCCCCCAAAAAAACAAACCCACCAAAACAAAACAAAAAGAAATACCCCAAAAAAGCAAAACAAGGGAAGAGATAACTGCAAATACTTAGAATCATAGGAACATTAAGATTGGAAAATACTTCTAATATCATTGAGTCCAACTATTACTATTTACCCAGCAGTGTCTAGTCCGCTACTAAATGATGCCTCTAAACACCCCATCTATAGATTTTTTCAACTCTTCCAAGGGCAGTGACTTATGATTATGAAGTGAATCCCTTGTCTTTACAGAAAATGTGTTCTGTTTTTCAAAAGAGGCTAAATTTTTCTGGGGATCCAGTATGGATCCTCACATTTGCGATTTCAGCATCTTCCTTGGAACACATTGCATGTGCTACTGTTCGTCATAAACATTTTAAACCAGTCCAAACATTCCATATAAATGTTGACTTCATTACAGAGAAATGATATTAAGAATGCTTGAACAATAAAAATGTCTATTTAGACTACTCCGTTCTCTGCACTGGTTACTAAGGAGCAGACATCACTTTGGAAGACATAATGACAACATACTAAAAAACAGATCAAACTGTAACATTGTGGGTTATTTAAGAAGGTTGTAAGAACCAGAGACAGAGCTCCTCCTTGCTAAAACATGACAGATGGATTTTTGCTGAATGATTCCTTTAAATCCAGGTGAAATGGGTGTCAGCTACCATGTATATGCTCAGCAGGAAGATAATTTCAAATTATGAAGTTATAAAGTTTGCCTCTTTTGGGGCCCAACATGATCAGCAAAACGCAGCATGAGACTTATCACACAGTCTGACAAGTATGCGAAGTATTGCTGTCCTTGCCTTTTCAAAAGATAAAATGGTCTCCTGGAGGCTTTTCTACATATATAGAAACAGCCTTTTCTTAGGACACATAGAAATAATTCTTAAGCATCAAAGAAAGTAATTGTGGCCAATTTTCGGAAATAACTTGTGACCTTTCAAGCTCTATTTGTACTCATAAAGGCAAATTTTATCCATCATTATTTAAAGACCCCATAACCAGAACTAAAAGCATAAACAAAAATCTATTTAAAAAATAATTTTCATTAACTTTTTTTATTTTTTTTTTAGTATCAAAACCTGTATGAGAAGGTGGGAAGAAATTCTTGGTTTAAAAGTATTTCAGGCTGTACTTCCTTTCCATCTTTTTTACCATTCCAACTGAAGTCTGAAAACTCACAGATATATTGAAAGATCTATCTGTTCTTACAGTTGTTGGAGGGTTATCCATGTGTGTAGTTATTTTTACATAATTAGCTATTTCAAAAGAAGTTGCCTGTGTGGGACAAATAGAATTCTGTTGGTCTGTCAAGGCTCGTTTATGAAAGAAGCATCTCAAATTAGATGGTGTGAAAGACATTGGTTTTGGTATGGACACTGGTTATATTTAAATCATGTTTGGCGAGGACTCCTGGAAGCACTCAGACTTTCAGCCTGTTCACACATCCAGCACAAGCCATCCTATGAGTCTTTGTTGATAGATGTTTTTTCAGACTATCTACAAATCTTGTTTATTCTACGGCCTTGACATTGCTTGGAATGCCTAAGATCACCTAGCACAAATATACATTTTACTTAATTTTAGCATGTAATTTGTGGTGGCCCAGCAGTTGCTTTATGAATAATGGAGGCAGAAACCTTTGAATGAGGGGCAATGTGTCCAGCTCTGAACAGCAGTTTCTGTAGCTACCCCAGTGTAACCTGGTGGAGCCAGAGTGGTAAGAGAAACAAGACAAATGGCTACTGCACTTTAAATTCACACACGACTTGTTTGTTTTGCAATATCTTCTTCATGCAGATGAACACAAATGGGACCCCGGGCAATTTTCTTTTGCTCAAAGAAACTTTTTCTCCTGAGGATTGAATGGGTCTGCGTACATTAGTGATTAAGAGCACTATGTAAATATTTCTATGATGTGAATCGCCTTTGCATGTGAATCTCCTGCACTTAATGTTCTTTGAGTTAGATCATTTAAGACCTTTGGAGGACTGGAACTAGATTTCTTTCTGAAGAAGCGTAGCTGAAAATTATACACTAGGAATTTTCCTAATACACGCCAAAGGTCATGGGAACATGTAATCTTTGGGCTGTTGAGAAAGAATACAGAGGTTAATCCTGTTATTAATTTGAATTGTACTCCAGCATCATTTTCTCTTTTACCCTGAATAAGAGAAATGCCACCTCAAAGGTGAGCTTTTAAAACTTTCCATTGCTGAGACGTCTATAGAAGTACTAGGATTTCCTTTTTGCAATCTGAGTGATTTGATGAGGTTTTTGAAACAGTGAAGAGAAAGGCTTTCCAAAATGCCTGTGTTATTGGTATGGGCTAAGAGACTTCCCAAAGACTTACCTATTCCACAGTGAATCACATTTCTAATAGAATTTTATTTTAAACAAATTATCTTCTGCGTTCTCTCCTCTCTAGGGTATAACACTTGTTGTTCTGATATCAAGTTACCAGGTCATCTGTGAATATTTCTGAAACTCCTCTTCTTTTAGAACATGGCACTCAAATGAAGACGACAAGCAAATGGCTATAATCCTAAGTTTTCTTTTGCTGCAGGAGATTGCTGAATTCTTATGTGCTTGCTGGGTCATGGAAATGACTGACTGTAGTGGTTTGGGTCAGACCAGAGAGGAAGACAAAAAGAAAAATAACTCTTTTCCCCTCCTCAGTTTTGGTTAAGGGGCGGGGTCAGTCGAGCTGGGAAAGGAGATGCCCTTTGCCTTGGTTTCCCATCAGCCTCTGGGAGCTGGGGATATCTGGGAAGGGGGGTGGGGCCTCTGGAGTGGTCTGGGATTACAAAGGAGATACCTCTTTGCCTCAGTTTCCCATCAGCCCCTCAGGCCCTGCAGGGTTCTCTGGGAAGGGACCAAGTTTATAAAACCTGAGGAAAGCAGTGGCTGCCCTCTTTTTTTCAGCTCTGTAGCAAAGAGCAGGGCACTCCTCCTCTTCAGTCCTTCCCCATTTCTTGTGTGGTTTTATAATGTCACATAAATAAAGTTTGATATAAATTTCTTTATAAACATACTTTTAAAGTTGAGTCCTTAAATAAAAGCAGAAGAGATAGCAAACAGAGGTGATTTGTAAAGAAAAAAACCCAAACAAACCAATTTTTCAATCTTGAATACAAATTAATTAGCACATTTCACTGTTTTTTACCATCCCTGTAATCGTGTTGAATGTGATCATGAGTACCATAGGAGCAACTTGCAAGTCTCAAAATTGTCATCTCAGCCAATGTGCAAGACCCTAGCATTCCAGGATCATATGGTGTCAAGAATTCCTGGTATCTAGGAAGTATTTACTTGTTTTGGCCACATTGAAGGATGATGTCCTGTTATCCCAATGTGTATCCTCCCTGGCTGCACCAGCTTTTAATGCCAGAACAGCAAACACAACTTGTCCAGCTCTGTCTAGCATGAAGTTTACCAGCGTGGAAGGAAAGCATTTTACTGTAAATGAAATTGCATTTACTGTTAATGACATTTAGACATCAATGCAAGGAAGCATAAGGCAAAGACCCTTTAGGTGAAGGTAACACACAATCTAGGAAATCTAACGTCCATGAGTAAATCAAGATTTACAGCTGTAAGTAATCTTTTCTGCAAGACTATTTTGAGGAGTTTTAGGGCTCACTTCACTTAGGAAGTCTCTCCTGCTTAGAAGAGGCACCTTTCCCAGAGATAGTAAAATGTTTTTCTGCCACTGCATTCCAGAGAAGCTCTCCCTGCTATTGGAAAGAGATAAGCACTTTGCAGTCACGTTTGAAGGCCCCCATGCAGGACAGGGTGGAGCCAGGGATGATAAAAGCCTCAAGTAGAAGAGAGATGCGCCTTTCTTCCAAGGCCCAGTGTTTGTAACTTTGTTAGGTTTAATGTTCTTTAGTGTTCTTGCCTTCAGAAATAAATTTTCCTAAATCCTCCCACTCCTGGTGTTTTTGGGGGATACCTGTGTTATCTTTCCTTCACAAAAGCTGTAGCAGGGTTAGGGCAAACTGGGCTTTAGGTACACTGCAGCCCTAGATCAGGCACAGTTGCCTACTTCAGTAATAAGGTTATTTCCAGGCAAAAGGGAGATCATTAATTGCATTCAGTCCAGACTTTGAAGAATTTTGTAACAAAGAGCAGGATTATATTTTAAATTATATATTCTCAAAGAAAATAAGATATTGATGCAAATGCATAATCTCACAAGATATAGGTAAATCATCCTGTAGAACCTATGCCTCAAGATATTCTGGATCGGAATATTAATTTTAAGAAAGGAGATTTCTTTAACTGTAATAAGGGAGGAATTTGGTCCAGTTCCATCATGTATTGTAACTCAAGAGAATGGAGTCCTCTTTTTCCTGTCAAGTCACACACTTTGTATAGTCCCCTGTGAACAGATTACATGCTAAGAAAAAAATGACCCTTTGCATTATGTAGAGTGTTAGACCATTTATTTGAGTTCTCAAGATCTTTGTGACACCTAGTTTCAGTGTGGAGATGAAGAAAAGAATCTCATTTATCAGCCATTTAGGCAGAGGGTGACCTGTGCTAGAGTGCCACAGAAATCCAGGACACCCTCCAAAATTAACCAAGAGGCCTAACCTACACTGTCACCCATCTGTTTTGAGCCATCCGTCTTTGAATAGTTGAGAAAGAAGTTACTGCCTGCTAATTGACTCTTAAGGCAAAGCGAGGTGTGCTGGATTTGCTGGGATAGTGTTGTGGGTTGGAAAAATAAAACCGTTCTCCCCCCCCCACTCCCTGGAGGGGCTGTCCGCAGTCCCGGGCTGTCGCGCCCGTGGGAACCGCGTCGGGAACGGAGCCGCGGCACGCGCTGGGAGCCACCGGGCTGCGGGCGATGGCGCCATGATGGCCAGCGGCAGCGGGCAAACCGGCAGCGGCGGCGGCGATGGGAGAGGCCAGCGGTGGTCCGGGCTGGGTCAGCCAGCGCGGGCCCAGCGGTTCGCCACCTCTGCCACCCCTCCGTCTCTCGGCCGCGGTCC
>VYZS01101370.1:20825-31370 GCA_013400695.1 Neodrepanis coruscans | reverse complement strand
ATCTTTAAGGTCCTTTTCAACCCTTAACATTCCATGATAAATAATTGGGATTAAGAAGGTAAATATCTTAATAGAGTCATCAATAATCTCAGTGAATTAAGAGTCATCCGAAGTGCCAGAAGGATTTCACAATCTACACACTGAGGCTGACAAAAGCAAGAGTACACAGAAATCCTTGGTTCACATAATTGGCTTCACAGAAACAACGCCTCGTTTTCTGCTATTCCTTGCATTAAGCAGTTAAAACCTTCCAGAGAGAGAAATCTATTGCACATAGGGATTTGAGGGGGATGGAGAGTCATCTTAGCTCCATCCTAATGAGGAGAACAAAGAGCAGAGATGTAAATATTCCATTTCTCAATAGCTGCTTATAGTACTGAAGGAAACAAACCTGCCACAGACCTTTCTTGGGGGAAGAAATCCAAGTATGGCACATGCTGTTTCCATAAGCACCTTAAGCTCTCTGTGGACAAGAACTTGAACTCAGAGACTGCTTTCATAACTAAAAGCCCAAATAACTAAGCAGTGTTGCTTATTTATTAAAACCTGCAGGGCAGATGAATTTGACTTTCAAAGGTCAGCTTCTGTAACACAATTAAAGCAAGGAGATAGGAGATAAGAAAAAGAAAAAAAGGGGGCAATTTACCTGGATAAAAATTCCTACATCTGTCACTGCTCTGAGGCTCAGGAGATTATTTTCTACCCTGTCTTTCCCTATACCTACCTTGGTCTAGGTTGTAAAACTTCTTAAAAGAGAAACTTATGCAACTGTAAATGTAATATGGGTCTCATGAATCACAGGCAGCTCCCAAAGCTACGTACAGCAGTGCACTGATTAAAAAAGTGACATCACTCCTACTCAAGTGACACTCCTCAGTTTTACAACCTATCAGGAGCTCAGCTGCCAAACACCTGAAGTCATATTTTAAACCATCTTTGTTTTAGAAATTGCAGATTTTGACTTAAACTTTAATAGCCAAGGAATATTTGCAGTTTAAGCTGCAACAAAGCAGTACAATGAGTTGATTCTGCCTAAGCACCCTCCAAGTAGTAACAGAATGCAGAACACGTTATCAAACAAATTATCAGCAGTGAAACATGACAAAGCAAAACTAACTGGGGGAGAAAAAAAAGAATATTCCCTCATATTTACATCATTTATCTTGGCAATATAAAATAATATTAGATAATTACAGAGAAGAAATCAGAAGTGCTCAAAATCCTAGAAGACATTCAGACAAAGCCTTCCAAACGCAGCCATGAGAGCTTCTCTCTTTGTAAGACTAAGTACTTGTTACTCTATGTGCAGGTAAAGCAAAGAGCTGCTGAGATACAAAGTCCCTGGAGTATCTCCAGAAAGGTGGAAGTTACACATCAGCTCCTCAAACAAACAATTCAGTCCTATCTCTGTGTAGCTGATGATAAATGATGTCACTGAGCAACCTATGGCTCTGCTGCCAAGGCTTAATAGTTACTTTTAAGAGCTAGTTTTTTTATTTGGTCTGTGGTCCCCATAGTTTGCATGCCTTCAGCTTCTACTAATGCTTTTTATTTATATGCTACCTAAAAAAACGAAATGCCCCCCCAGTAAACCCAAGCCAAACAAGAAACGAAAACAAGCCACAAACCCAAAAGCAAAATATCTTTACTAAGACTACCATCATGCAAGTATTTCCATGCCAGAGCTTTCATACTTTTATGTTTTAACCCGCATCTGCACCTAACATGGCAGGTCACTCAATCTGAAAAAAGGATGCCAAACCATTAATAGCATCAACAGCTTTTAAAATCCACTACCTTTTATTAACCACACATTTTGGTTTAGTTCTGTAAAGTTATTATAAGTCAATCTGAAGCTGACACCCAACAGTTGGGTCTTCCCTCTGGAACTGCTCCAAACACATTCAGAAAAACTCCCTTTATGACATTTCTTGTGCCACAGAACCTACCAAGGATTAGGCTCCAGAAAATCATGGTAACCTGTTCACAGAACAGTAATTCTCACATGGGGAGGCTTTTTGCAGCAGAAATTTCTAATAGTATTTATTTGCAAAAGTCAAGTCTTAACAGCCACTTGAACTTGCAAATGCTATTTGTTATAATTCACACTTTTTTTTTTTTTACTGTATTACAGAATACAGCAACCTCTCCAACTGTCGAGGACACAATTAAGATAGAGCTCCCCCAAACCCAGATCTTACACGGATAACGAAAAAAACCCACTTGACAAAACAGAAAGCATATCTTCTGGCATTCACACCAAGTTGTTCTGTATTTGCCTTAAAAATGCCTTTCAAAATCACCACTGCTGTATTTACCTACAGCTACAAGTAAAACTTGTTTACACAGTAACTTCATCAGCTTTCTTTGGAGTCACATCTGATAGATGAGGCCAGAGCCCACCTTCAGTATCTGACATGTACATTACAAGTGTTAAGCACAAGCGAGGTTCCTCCCACGGAGATGGAAGAAGCTTCTCTCCCCAAGTGTACAAATCCCTGCTAAGCACTAGCACACCAGGATTAGCACCCAGTGCCACTGTCACACAGGCACAAGTGTCAAGCACTTGCCAAGGCTGTCAGCAAGTAGAAAATGAGTGACCAGAAAGCCATGTCCAGGAACATCCGTAGACAAAACCCCGCTGACAGTCCCAGTGTTGGCACAACTCCCCCCTCTGCTCTGCTGTAGTCAGAAGAAACTGATGTTACACAGAAATCCTTCTTTAGGAGGTAAAACATCACACTTTTACTTTCTACTGAGTAGGAGAAAGTGTAGGCTCTTTATGAAAAAAATCATCATTGTTAGGAACTAAAATAATTCAACTTGCTGCAGTAACTGAACAAAATAAAAGTGGTAGCAAAATGGAATTTGCCTTTCTAATACGGTCTTATAGAAATTAGATTATTACTTAGTAACAAAAGTCTAAATTAGGTCCACAGACAATGCTGACATCCTAGTTTGCACTTTGATTAAAACCCAAGGTAAATAATTTTTGCCCAAATTTACTGCAAGTTCAGCACTTAAAGCACCAGGTTTAAAAAAATCTTTTCAAATAACAGGTTAACAAAACAAGTTTAAAAACGCTGACTTTTCCTAACTATATAAAAAAAACCCCTTAATGCAACAACAATAAGCAGGATTACTTATACAGAATACAGGAAGAGCCAAAATTCAAACTGATTGAGGAGATAATACAAATAGTTTTGTTGCTGGGATGGGAAGGCTTACTTTTGGAAAAATATTTGATTTCACTAAGATTCACTTAATTAAACCTACTTATTCAAGTATAATTGCATGCATTTGTGAATATACTGAAAGGAACAGCACTTTTGTTCAAACTTGGATGACCCCAGGAAACTGAAATTCACATGAGAAGTGGTACATACTTATTTCAGACCCACAACACAAGGACAAGACTTGCACATAATTCCGTGGTGTACAAGAAGCCTCAGTGACTCAAGTATGTATATACAGAAAACTGGCTACTCTTCTCCCTTCACTGTGGTAAAACAGAAACACTAAATAATCACCCCAGAACTCAAACTTGTATAAGGCTGGCTGATCATAAGCTGTCATAGTTTGAACTCAAGACCTGAATTAGAATTGCAATGGGAAAATAAATCGAAGGATATTTCAGACCGATTTAAAAATAAAAGATAAAAAAACATATCAGTGTTGGCCATGACAGAATGTTTCAGGGCTAGAACCATTTCCAGCAACCACAGCTTGCAGACAATTTGGCATCAAAATAGGTGGTTATGTGCTAGTTACAGACCAAATGTAAGTATTCAGAAATTACAGCAGTATTAGAACTATTCACTTGCAGCATTGAAGACAAACCTACTTCTGTGTGTAGGCCCAAAATGAGGCTACATTTACAGGTCAAGATTTTCTCAGGCATTTCACCTTCTCTAAGCCAACTCCACTCTTCATTCTGTTTAACAGAAATGTAGAAGCCATTAGTCTAACAAATATAATGTTAATGGGTAAGTGCTCACACTCAGGCACAAATAGGAAACAGTCTTGTTCAAAGACTTGATCATATTGCTCTGATTTTGGTTTTGTGAAAGAGCCATCAAAAGATTCAGTGTTTCCAGGATAAGCTTAGTGCACATGAAAAACAACTGGAACAGGAAAGCTGGGTACCAGTCTTGCCAAAACAATGTATTTAAAAAAAAATAATCCAGCAATGCTTCCCCCCACCAGCCTCAAGTATCCTGATCCTCTTTTGACTTCTTGTTCTATCTTGGTCTTGAAATTACTAGAAAGGAAACAGCTGAGGAATGCTGCCACTCTTATGCCATGCTTTCCACTGACTGTCATTTCAGGAATGCATAGAGCAAAGTAAAGGAGCTTGGAATGCCTCCACCCATCCAGCAGCATTAGAAGCTGCCAAGCTTATGGAAGGCTCCATTACCTTGCAGCTGAATTCCAGTTTGGATTTTACTGTTGCCCCGATCAATGAAGAAAAATATTGTTGAGCAGTGATACAACATTTGTCAGGCCAATGTCCTCACCAGCTGCGTGTCTTACACAGCATAATCTACACTAAAATACAGCAGTAAAGATGTAACAAACAATTCCTTGGCTGCAAGAATGACAGAAAGGTGCGCTTGTGCTCTGCTGTCCAAACTACCAACACATTCCTTTCAGAGCACATTACTGGGTTTAAGTCTAACCCATCTGAGTATATCCTTGGATAAAATCTCAGTATTGGCCAAAACACCAGCATGTTCCTCAGTTTCACAAGGCGTGAATCCAGCCTGAGGAGTCACAATGACACAGAGAAGCTACCAGTTTTGTGTGCTCTCAGTTTTTGAGAGGATTGCATTAAGTGTCTTACTACTCTAAGTAATAACTTCGAGAAAGTGAGAGTACGAGGAAAGGGATAAACCAATCTAACTGGACAAGAGCCTGTCAAATCATCTATTCCAACTAAAATTTAGCATACATTCTTAAGCTTGGAACACAGATCCCTTGGAATCACTCTGCTAGTGATTTCTACTGACTGTTTCTGTCCCCATGCCTCGGATTTAAGCTCACAAACTGAAAATCAGTAATTTGGTAAAACCAGCATTTGTGCTACTACAATGCCAAGATCAAAAAGGCCTCGAGCATGTTCCCGTCAGTTTTGTTCAAACATACAACACCTCATCTACTCTTACAAGGTGCTTTTTGATATCTTCTCATGACAGTGTTCTAACAACACATGAAATACGCCAGAATACACAGAAAACCATAGACAGAGCATTACAGTAAAAGCAGCATTAAAGCTACAGTGAAATTTTTATCTATAGACCAGTAGAAATTGTCCCTGAACATCAGCTTCAGTAAATACTAAAGTCCTACCAGCTGAATTCATCCTTACATTGGAATGTAAAACTCTCCCTCCATGACTAGCAAGTTTAAGAAACCTGTCAGTTATGTTAACTTGGAAACCAGCTTTAAATACTTCAAATAATTTCTGTATGTTAGAATTCACTTGGGTTATCCTATTTGTACACAAGAAATATCGACAGTAATGAACAGGAACACAAATCCCAGGTTCAAACTCAGACCACTCAGAAATAATAAACCTAAAAAGGTAAAGATATGGTTACTTGTTTCTCTTATAAAACACCAAAAGACAATTCTTTTGAATGCAGCATTTAAATTTTCACCATCATACTTATATTATGAAAAATCACACCTTTTTTCTTCCCTCTTCTTGCCTTCATCTCAAAAAGTAAAAAAATAAATCTTCTATGACAAGATCAGTAGGAAGTTAATGAGTATTTTTTGTACAATCTGAACCTAGCTACTGTAACTACAGAAAGATCCAAGGCCCACACAAGAACCAACTCCTATTACAAAAGGGATTTTAAACAAATATGCCTCTGTAGTCTAATCACTGAGTGAAGTCAACATTACCATTATTTCAAGACTCATTCTCTCTCTGCTTTTTGGCACAGATGGAAAACTTAAAAAAAGCCAGGATAAAATAATACAAACTGAGCAAATTGCTCCAAAATTCTCAGTTGTAGAATATCTACAGTGACAGTGACAGGAGGTTTGGTTACTGGAAGGCTGTTCCCCTCCCAACAGTGAGGCTTTGGCTTTGAGCTACTTCCACACCTTCCTTACCCTTGGCTGTTGGTGCTGTTCCTATGAGACAAGTACCCCAGAGATTTAAGACAGTAGCAACCTGTTCTTTGCTCTTAGGACTTGACCTGCTGCACGTGCTGTGGCCCAGCTCAAATCCATGACCCACCCATGTTATCACCCATCAAAAATGATCCTGACAGTGCCACTTCATGCCCTCTTCTCAAGGTCTAAGGCAAAGGGATCCAGTGCTGGTAGACTCGATGTCCCTTTGCATCACCCACCGCTGTTTGAAGGGGTGTCACAACAAGGACAGTTGGTGCCAAATGCAGCACTGCCCGTTACCGTATGGGGTACTAAGAACACACCACCAGAAGTCCTGACAGAACTTTTCACACAAACACCACAAAGGAAAGTACTCCTATCTAAGAAATATAAAATATAAGGGAAATATTTAAACAGTAATAACTGTCCTTACTCAAAAAGTGCAAGTGTTCAGTGAAACACAGAGCTCCTTAATTACTATTAGGGATCAACACAGCCCAGTCCCACAACAGTGGCTTCAAATCATAATTTCTATTTAACATTACTCTGCCTACCAACAAATACATAACCATTGTGTCAGTAAAACAGTCTCACCTCCATATTCAATTCAGTACTTGGAGAGTGGCAGAAAAACACTACCTGATGCAAACAGATAGCTTTTGAGGAACTTCATGAGTTTTAACTTAATAATGAAGCTCAATTAAACTGTACGTGTCTCAAAAAAGTGCACATTAATCCTTCACCAAGGAGTAAAGGCCTTCACCAGTGACACCCCCTACAGGTATTTGATGCCCACACACAAACAGTGAAGACAATTTCCCTTATCTTACCTCCAAAGCAGTACCTTCCCCAGGAAGAAGCAAGATCAGGACAGCAGGACATGTTCTTTTCATGCAACATGGTGGAATCAGGCTGCAGCACTTGCCTTCTCACCAGAGAAAATGAGGCCAAAAACCAGGTTACCATCTCCTAAGTCTGAGCAGCCTCCAAGCAAAAATGCATTCAAAAAGCAGGCTGCACAAATTTTCATCCCTAACCGCAGCCTAATCTCAGCCCTTTTCTATATCAGGAGTGTGCAGGTACTCCACAGTGCACACCCCGCACTCCCAGGGGTGCAGCATGCACAGGAAATCCAGGCTTCCAGGAAACTGGCCACATTGTGGTCCCTCCCCACCATGTACAGCCTTCCAAAGGTGCTGCCCAGAAAGGGTGGGCTCCTCTTTCCTGTACAAAGCTCTACATAACTTCCAGACAAACTACTTTCAACCACTTAAGCAATAAATTCCAGGCAGAGCCAGTGAACCAAGTCCTTTTTCAAAGAAGCCAAGGAAAGCAGAAGAGTCCAAACTCTGAGGAAGACAGGTGTTAAACTTCCAGTATGATAGAACTGAATCCCACTTCGAATAAATATGTCTGCCCTGGAAGGGACCAGGTTTTATCTAAAACAGTATCTAGTCTTTTCAACATTATCTCACAATACACCACTCTTACCCCCCAACTCTGTACAGATTAATAATTTGCAAGGTCACAGCTCCCCTTTTGCCTTTTTTCTCTCCAGTTCCCCTTACATTCAACTGTTAAGGCAGATTAGAAAAGCTGCACTGCCTTTAAGTGAGACCTCATCCTACATGAAAACTGTCTCGGAATGCAACACTCAAAACCACTTAATTTCAATCTCCACTAAAGTAACGACAATAACATCTGATTGCAAATTTAAGGTCTAATTTGAAAAGTAAATTTTCTGGTCTTACATACACACCACATGTACACAAGGTAGATCATGCAGCAGAACACAAACTATCCTGCTACAATATCCTACACCCCATTTGTCTCTCAGAAACAGAAAAATGGTATACACAGTTCTGTCCCTTGTGCTGAAGGCCTCACCTGAGAACTTGTGCCAAAACAAGTTCTTAAGGCAAATGAGATTTGATGCCAACATTACATCCAGGAATAATAATGACAAATGTTTCCCCTTCTACAAAATCTCAAAGAAATTTAATTGAGCTGTCCTCAGATACGATGCATTCAAGTCCACTCATTCCTGTACATGTAAATATAAACCAAAATCACTCAATGGCAGCGTCAAGAGATGAAGCAAGTACCTACTACATGTACACTCCCCCCTCTCCTCCTCTGAGCTACCAAGGCAACAGGAATGTTTTCTTTCCCATGTTCCACATCCAGCTTTCTGACAGGGATTACATTCTACCCCACTGACAGAGCAAAAGCCTCGCTAAAGGCTTTAATAACAAAGCTTGATGCTCCATTAAATACCAGATCTGAAGTTCACCAGAATTTCAGGAGTAATGGTACTTTCCCCTCAGCACTTCCAACTACCTGGGCCAGGAAAAGAAAACACAGCATACGACTCTCCCTCCAACTGCCAAGTACAGCAGGAAAATCAAAGGCTAAATAGTGTATTAAATATTTACTTTTACTGCTATTTCAGGCACACACATTTGCTCTCAATAACTGCANCTCCATTAAATACCAGATCTGAAGTTCACCAGAATTTCAGGAGTAATGGTACTTTCCCCTCAGCACTTCCAACTACCTGGGCCAGGAAAAGAAAACACAGCATACGACTCTCCCTCCAACTGCCAAGTACAGCAGGAAAATCAAAGGCTAAATAGTGTATTAAATATTTACTTTTACTGCTATTTCAGGCACACACATTTGCTCTCAATAACTGCAAAAAAAAAAAATTGATGGAAGACAGAGAGGACACAATCCAAGAAGGTACAGTCATTTTATCTTTACTGAGATAAATTTATTCTGTGAAGCAGTGACGTGCATATGGGATCTGACAGATGACACAAAACAACAACCCCAACCAACTGAAAAATCACAAAGCAACAGCAAACCATATCAACGCAAGAACCACGGGCTTTGACACAACTGACATCAGTCAGTCAAAGTCATCAGGAAGAATGACAAGTTGTTGAAGTTTCTTTTGAGAACAGACACAACTTTGTTCATGCTGCAACCAAATCTGATTAAATGAACTCATGTTATGCACTGCATCATTTATGATGTGCACCTTTTACATGGCACTCTAGAGAAAAATAACTTATTGATAATAATGAAATGAAACCATTCATCATTGGTTACAGACAGGGATTTTTACACGCCTTTTTTAATAGCAACAGGCAACACTCATTTACTGGACTGCCTCAAGAGGATAAGAACTTCACAACTGACCTTCTCATTTGCTCTGAATATCATAAAACCAGAAAAGGCCCTTTGATATCACTAAAGGAGGGGTGGGGGAGGAGCAGAGCGAGCGAGAATTTTAGCCGTGACGTAATTCTTTGCCTCTGTGCCCTCAGACTTTTCCCTTCCAAACTGCAAGGTGACTACAGGTGAGAAGAAGGGGAGAAAAGTTCAGAATTATCCTGATGGAAGCTTTATTGCACACAGTATCAAAGATATTTTGAAAATGCCATCTGGACTTGGTAAGGAGAGATAACGCCATCTCTTATTCTAACAATAGAGTTCAGCCAAACGTCATCCTTTCCCACCAATCACTGGAGCACCCGCAACTCCAGAGCCCAGGACCTCACCAGTTAAGGAATGACTGGTAACACAGAGCTCCCTGTTAGCACAAAGCAGTCACGACTTGATTGGGGGAGGAGGAATTCATAAAACTTGCCCTGCAGTGACAGGCTGGGCTGCACTCAGGTGCAGCAGGAACAGGCTGACAGCCTTCACAACACACACTCATTCCTCCACTTCAGCTCGCAACTGCAAGTACAGCAACACCCCTTCCAGGGGAGCCACTGACAACTCACACACAGGAAATGGAGCAAAGAGTCACAGAATTTTGCATCTCATGCTCAGGAGGGGATTCTATCCAGTGCTGTGGCGCAATTTATGTATTTCTAGAGCCCCACTCCTTGAAAAATCTATATGGGATGGAGAAAATAAACCCTAAGACCATCTCATTTTCATTGAATGTAAGAAAAGTGCTGTATAAAAACAATATCCTAAGTACCTCATCTAACCATTTTAGAAGATTTCTACTTGATCAACCTACATCTCATAATCATTAAGAATTTTGTTTCTTTAAAACAACTGAAGAACTTCTAAACGTAAAAATAAGAAGCTGGGCTGTCAAAGTATTTTTTGCTTTCCAGATATTGGGTGTACCTAATATTATGTGGAAGCTTTTGGCCTTCAAGAGAAAAAAACTGTTCAGGCAAACCCGCATTATCTCCGGATTGCCACAGCCTTTCCTTATTTGGCTAACGTTTTGAGATTCCAATCAGACTGCTATGAAGTTCAACATGCACAAAGCATCCATTTTGAGAAAACTTCACAGCCAGTTTCCCCACCGTTCCCCCCCTGCCCCAAGTGAAAGTTCTCTCCCTCGGCACCAACTCCCTCCCACACACCCACAGAACAAAGCGATAGGGA
>VYZS01101368.1:0-11296 GCA_013400695.1 Neodrepanis coruscans | reverse complement strand
ATTAACAAAGCAGAAAAGGTTCATTCTTATATATATATTTCTAACTATCACCCAGAATATCATAAGATAGTTCTGACTACTGGAAAAAAACCTGTGGAGAAGGACCTGGATGTCCTTGTAGACAACAACCTGTCCATGAGCACTTTACCCTAGTGGGCATGAAGGTCAATGGTATCCTGGGGTGCATTAGGAAAAAAATTGCCAACAGGTCAAGGGAGGTGATCCTGCTCCTCTACTCAGCTGTACTGAGGCCACATCTGAAGTGTTGTGTCCAGTTCTGGGCTTCTCAGCATGAGAGAGACATGGAGCTCCTGGATCAGGACCAGCAGAGGGCAATAAGAATTATTAAGGTACTGGAACATCTCTCTTACAAGCAGAAGCTGAGGGAGCTGGAGCTGTTCAACCTTGAGAGACATGAGAGGAGACCTTATCAATATCTATAAATATCTGAATGGAGTGTGTCAAGAGATGGAATGTCCTTGTTGGTGCCAAGTAATAGAACAAGTGGTGCACAGGAAGATCTACCTAAATCTGAAGAACTTCTCTACTGTGTGGGCAACCATGCACTGGAACAGATTGCCCAGAGAGGTTTTCTTATTCCTCACTTTGAAATATTCAAGAACCATCTAGACACAATCCTGTGCAATGTGCAATGTGCAGCCCTAACTCTGCCTGAGCAGGATGGTTGAATAAGATGAACCCACTGTGGTGCCTTCCAACCTTTCCCATTCTATGATAATACAAGTATTACAAGTAATTGTATGCCCAAGTCAGCAAACCAGCTACATCATCTCAGTTCTATATGGAAATGATCTTCAGTTTTCAAGATCAGCAAAAAACAAATTAAAAAAGGCCAAATTACTTTCAAATCTTTTAAAGAAAAAGTATATGTCTCCTAATAGAAGGCTGGGAAATTGCCTAAGAATACTCTTGCTTAGATCTTAGAGTGGTAACTATAATCTGTATTTCCACTTTTCAACTTGTTCAGAATCTAGTTGTATTCAACATTCACTGGACTATTTTTGTATTACATGACTAAAGTACTTAAACACCTTGCATTACCATGAATTATGAAAAACGCAAATTAACATATCACACAAAAGAAGCCAGGAATACAGAAACAGATGTCTGAAGTAACATGTCACTAGTGGACCTTGGGGCTTTTTGAGTTCCAGGAATCTTTTTCCTCTTGTTTTTAAGGAGTCTTGTTAAACCTGCCACCACTAATTTCAGGGAGTAAGAAAAAAAATCACTCTCCAAACCACTTTTGGATCTGTACTAGAGAAAACCACAACACTCTTCAAAGTTTTAATTTAAACATTCAACAACAGTCTTAAATTGCTTAGTTTCATAGAGTATTAGAACTAGAAATGTTCTAGAAATAACAAGAAACAACCAGAAGAGAGAAAATATTACAGAAACAAGTAAAAAATATTTTAAAATATTAATTTTTAAAACACAGTGCCTAAACTAAGTGATCTTAATAATTAAGACTTTTTAAAGACTTTGGTATTTTCATAATACAAAACTAATTATGTAATTTCTTGTATTTCATAAAATACAAGAAATAGAAGTAATTGATGAAAAACATACTAAAAGTAAAAGAGTTTGAGCAGAAACCACTGACAACTGTGTTTCTCTAAATGATACATCAATGTATTAAAAGAAATTAAAAATTAAAGAGAAACTAAAGACTGCAGTATTACCCTGATATTCTATTAAATAGAATGCTATTACACAACATTACAAGGTCGAGGCACACGATTTCAGTATCCAGACAAAATAACCTGTATTAGCAGCTTTAAAAGTTAAGTTCCATAGATATTAAAGTACTTTGGCAGGATTTTAAATGGCTAAAGAACTCCATAATGTTATGGAGGCTCAATAGTACATTCAAGTATAAAATTATATGAGTCTGTGGCCAATTAGCTCTTAATACAGCTCTTAAAAACTAACACATAAAAGGTACAAATGCATCCTCATGAATGGATTTTTAAAGTCTTTAAAAAAAAAGATGTAAATTTACTGCAGAAAGTGAGGGATATCATCCTCTTAATTATTTTACCACCTCACTACCTGTGATAGGAGTGGGTTTGCATCCACCTTGCTGTGTCTGCTGAAGTGAGTTAGCATTCAGCAGAAAAGATCTAGAAAGCATTTTGAATTTTAATTTCACTGAAAGAGTAACTTCTGCTGTTGCTTCACTTTCAAGTTCAGCTTTGTATAGGAGATAGATTGCTGATTCAATGTGTGAGCTCAAGTTTTCATCACATAAATACTCCAGCAAAAATCTGAACTCACAAAAACAGTTTCCAATAGCTGAACTACTCAAATAAAGACATATCCTTTTCCATATCAACAAGATAAAGTCTCACATCATTAGTCCTGTTATATTTATGTTTAGATCTTCTTTTGTGGCTCCTGTAACCATGACAGGATACTTTGAAAGACTGTCACCTACTCCACTGGAAAGAGTAACCTTTTGTCAGACAAGTACTTCACAGGCTGCTGTGTTTTTTTTTCTGCTTGCATCACAAATATATGCTTGACTAGTTCCAACGGAAAATATTATACCTCCCGCACAATAGGAAACTGTGGAGAAATGTTTCCAAGAGCTAGACACTTTCCAACAAAATAGTGGGAGTGATTTAAGTGATTATTGCTAACAAATAGTTAAATGTACTTACATTACAAAGGATGATTATGAGTTAATTTATTTTTTTAATGTATGCTTTGCACACACATACTAATAGAAAGAAGAAAAGCCTGGAAGAATGATTTCTATTATGATGATGATTTTATTATTATTTTTCCCTCTCTTTTGTGCAGTGGAAATAATGCCTAAGTTGCCATAAGATTTTTCAGGATTATGACAGATACAAAACCAGAACTACCACCTGACTGTAAAAAAAACTGTAATAATCTTATTTTCTTTCTTTTATACTCTGAATAATAAAAAAAGAAGTCTTTTTTGTACATTTCACAATACTTCTGTACTTCGGATTATGGACAGAGCAGCTTTCTGCTATCTTACTGTGTCAGAAATACTTACTCTACTCTTCTTTACATCTTAAGCTGCACCATGTCACAGCATAATTTTTTCCAAGTGAGAGACAAACCTCTCACAGATTATTTCCTTTTTCCCTAGCAAGTGACCTTACAAACAGGGAAATGAAGTTTCATGTTAATTCTTAACATAGTCAGAATCCTGCCTTTACAAGTATATTCATGCCTTTTTGGTTTTAAGATTTAAAATCCACTTATCAGAAATCTGCTGCAAACTGTTAATGTGGTGCACAAGATTTTAGGCAAGAAACCTAATATTTTTCTGAAGTAGGGGTGCATATATCTTTTGGTGTATGTATGTTTGTCTATCAGGCAGCATAACAAAATGAACTACAGTTGATATAAGAATTACATGTGAACTTATTTCTTTGGCCTTAATTATGAAATCTAATTACTGTAGGAAGTATTAAAAGGACCTGGTTCCATTGAAGTACTAGCTGTTCATTCAGGCACAGATTCAAGGGAGACAACAAATCCTTGAAATGGATTTATATTTGCATTTTATATATGTCTCTACTAGAAAAGTATAGTCATTAAAATCCAATAATGAGGAAAAGTGTCATAAAATATAGTCACAAATTAGAAGAAAAGAGTTGGTATGGTAAGGATAGCAACACAGAGACATTCCAAAATGAACAAACACACACACAAGAAATCAGGAACAAAGTGCAATTGGTTAGAACAAGCAGATAAAATTGCCAATTAAAGCCTCGAGGCAAGTATAGCAAGGGTTTCAATTTTTTTTTTTATAGATACCACTAAACAAGTTGTATAGAACTATTAAATTCTTTGTATAGAGGTCTTAGACTATGAAATAGATTACTTAGGTAACAACTATCATTTTAACATTGGGAAAACAGTACGTCTGCTAAAAATGTGCTTTTACAAAGGAGTATCTAAACACTTCCAGGGAAACAAGCAATTCCTAGAAATATTCATACAAGGCTAATGAGAATTTGTTTTCACACCTATTCTTCAGGTTACAGAGACTGAACTGATCCAAGTTTATATAACTACTGAACTGCCAGAAAATTCCAAAAATGCCATGACTTATGTTCATATCAAACATCTGTACACAAAGTAGAGTAAGCTTTTGGAAAACAAATGTGTACTGTCTTTCATCCAATTTCCTGAAATTAGAAGGCTGGAAATTGCACTTCACCCTCTTTGGAAAGAAGTATACGTACTTTATACCATTTTTAGCTAGGCAGGCCATGTAGCAAGGAGAGAATTTAAAAAAAAAAAAAAAGAAAAAAAACTATAATGAAATACAGTACCCAGAAATCTTCTTACAGTTAGGGAGCAGTAAGTACAGGAAAAGCAGGTACAAATCCAAAATTTAGCATCATAATATTGCTTGAGATTTGAGAACAGAACATTCAGCCAGGAGAAACCAGGACTTGCTTATTGAGTTTACTTAACATTCTCCATTTGCCATTTGAAGACCTGATTCATCACGTTTTTGAAGTCAGAACTCTCATACAGCACAGACCTATCATGTCAACTACATGAAATTTTCATCTGGTATATAAATTTTTGGGTCACTGTGCATTATTTGATTATCAAAGATTCTCTGAATGTTTCTGAAAAGTAAATTTAGTTTTAGAGAAACACAGAGTCAGAGGTTCTGGGAAATTTGATGTTGATTTGGAAAGGGTATGCTAGATCAGTCTGGGGAGAAACAGGAGAAAGTAAAGTTTGCATTACTCTGCATATTCAGCATGTTTCCAAAGTCTGTATCAGGCTCCATATAATAGAACTTGATTCTTCCATATGTTAGCAGCTGTTGCCCCACTTTACACTGGACTAATTTAGCAGAAAATTGTTGGCTGAAGAGTGAGGAGATTGGACTCTCAAGACTTATATATAAATCCTTTTAAATGTGAGAAACCAGAACCAGTTTGAAAAGATATAAGCACCAACATTGTTGTGGTGGTTTGGGGACTGAAGAAGAAGACAAAAAGAAAAATAATTCCTTTCCTCTCCTCAGATTGGGGAGGGGTGGGGTCATCCCGGTTGGGCTGGTGAGGAGATACCTCTTTTCCTCGGTTTCCCATCAGCCCCTGGGGGCTTGGGGGGATACCTGGGGAGGAAAGTGGAGACTCCCCAGGCCACGCAGAGAGCTCTGGGAGGGGACTGAGATTATAAGAAAGCCCTCTGCCTCTTTGGGGTGTTTGGCAGGGGGACAGAGTGCTCCCTCTCAGCACTGCTTGCCCAGAAAAACAGCACGACTCCTGCTGCTCCCACCTCTCCCTAAGGACTCCTGAAGTCGGTGGGCACTGTTTTCCAGCTGAGAAGAC
This sequence comes from Neodrepanis coruscans, assembly GCA_013400695.1. Taxonomy (NCBI): domain Eukaryota; kingdom Metazoa; phylum Chordata; class Aves; order Passeriformes; family Philepittidae; genus Neodrepanis; species Neodrepanis coruscans. The sequence goes on along the minus strand of VYZS01101368.1, from coordinate 5,930 downwards.
CCCTGAGGAAACCCCTCCACAGATGCTGCAGCCCCTGGAACATGGCAGCTTCTCCACCAAAGCTCTAGTTCGTGTGCCCCCACCTCTAAACCTCCCTGTGTTCTTGGGGGTTCCTTCTCAGTGCTTGAACCAGGCACTGCTAGCCCATTTCCACTGGGGGGGGCTTTTGTCCCTGGGCTCGGCATCCACCATTTTTTCTTCCCTGCTTGCACGTGGCTCCTTCCCCTCTGGACCCATCTCTATTGGCACACAGCACCCCCTGCCAGCTGTAACAGAGTAACTGCCCCCCTGTGCTCCCAAGGGGCTCCTGAGGTGTGATTACACCTCCTGCACTACATCATATTGTGACCGCCGGGGGCATAAGGGGCAACTATGTTTTCCAAGGACATTGATTATTAGGGTTTTTTTGTTTGTTTGTTTGTTTTTTCCCTTTGGTTTACCACTTCAATAACAGATTCATATCAGTACATTCATATCCACATCCTCACAATCATCCATACTCACATCCCCCCATATGTTCAATAAATTGCTACCTTTTCTATACATCTCTCATCTATTGACAACACCTAATATTGTCGTAAACCAGGACAATTGTTTACCAATGGTCCTGAGACATTTAACACACTGTTTTATCCTAGTTCTGTATAACCTAGACATTTTTGTGTGGATATGGATACATACTCTGAAGCAGATCTGCATCTGAAAGATCCTCCATTGAGACTAGAATAAGAATTCTTGTTATCTGTTTTCTATTTCAAAGACACAAATCTACATTTAAGTCTTCATTTACCTCAAAGTAAAAATATGTTATTGAACCAAAACTTATACAAAACTGTTTATTAATTTCACATAAAGTTCTAAAAGCAAAAGTGTAAATGCAAATATGCAATAATATTAAAAAAAAACCCCTAGTTATTGATACAGATTTCCACATAAATTAAAATAAATATGTAAGGAACACATTACATTTCTTGCAACATATTTTAAAGACAACCAACACCATTCATAACATAGAAGTTGGCCAGCAAGCACACTATAAATCCTTTCCATGGCTAAGTAAGTTTTGTATTATGTTACTGGAGACGTGAAAGTCAAAATCATCACCTTGATGTAAGGGAAGTTTACCCTTTTGCTTAAAGGCCCATGCTTAAAGTAGCTTTGCACAGAATAATTTTCATGAACAGTTATATTGTTAGCATCATTTATGGAGTTGTCAACCATTTTCAGGAAATTCTGCACTCAAATTACAGTATAGGAAACTGTAGTATGTTTATTCATATTTATCCTTATTTTATTTGTGTCTTCAGTTATGAAGTCTCAGCTAAAATGCGTTATTGTATTTCTTTTTTGGTGATAGCATCAGGCATGTCCCACTTTAGGAAGTTATATGTTTTAAAAAAATATCTCCAAATACAATGAGTAGCAAGCACTAGTCATTGAGTCAGCTTTCTTAGCACTGAGGTTTTTCCAGTTTAGAGAACATCATCTATTTCCTTTTGAGAACATAACATTAATCATTTTTTCTTCTATCAGATGTAAAATTTGTAATAATTTTGACTGTCAATTAACTTGCTATATGTATATGATTTTCCTTTAAAATGCAAAGCTAACTGTCTAAAACAGCAGGATTTTTGACACTATGGAGACATTGTTGAATCAAATACACTAAAGATATCTTGAAATATAAAAACTACATTATATTGAAATTTTTCATAGGAAAATAAGACTTACGAGCTGAGGATATTTAAATTCAGTCTAAGAAATATTGTTTGTGATTGGTGGTTCCCCTGCATTTATTCTTTTATTAGGGAAATGAGAATTTACCTCACCTTACCATCACTGCAAAACTTGAGATATAAATGATTAAAAAGAATACAGAATGATAGCTTTCAAGATGTATTACATATTAAAGAAGACAATAGCAGAAGATGGGTGAAACATTTCAGAATATTTTAAAATTTTTTCCCACATTCAGAAATACAGTTTTACCCAGAAATTAGTAGAAAACATCCTGTGGAATCAATTTTCCCTAATTCATTACCTTTTCTCTAAGGAGGCAGCTACTTCATTTTTAGCACAGTACTTTAAGAAAACCTGATATTAATGTGTTATACAACTGAACATATTTGCATTAATATCCTAACCATAAATCTAAGCAGAACTGATGGTTCTCAGGATTCCAACAGGATTTTTTGATACTCCTTTCACTGCCCACACAGCACTTTGTGCTGGGTACAGCTCTTTCTTGTTTTCAATCCTTAACTTGAATACAATTTAAAGCATATCCTTAGGCATATTCTGGAATATCTCCTTACTTACTGTAACATGAAAGAGTACATAAAGTTCTAATGAAGATTATGGGACAAATAAACCAGTGGGATATAATTCAGAGTTTATGTTCTTCCCCTTCAAAAGGAAAAGAGTTGCTGAGAGTGCTCAAATGCAAATTTACAAAGAGAAACCATTTAAAGTTCAGGATAGGATTTTATGGATGAAGCTTTGTTATTAAGAGAAAGCATCTATTGAAGAAGGAAAATTCCAAGTCTCATATATATTTGTACCTAAATTCAGGAGTATAATAGTTTGCTTATTAACATGTTCTATGCTTAGCACTTTTTAGTTTAAGAAAGAAGTTTCACCTGTCAGTTACTGCAGACAGTCCTATGCCTGGAGACAAGTATGTCATGCTGTCTTCTACCTCACAACAGGAGTACAAGGAAGTGGATAACTGATTAGAAATAAAAAGTCCTTTGCTGAAATGATTATTAACCTGTGATTTCCAGCAATGATTTTCCACACACAAACCACTTATAAGATGTGAACATGAATTAATTTTAACCAAAGTTATTCACTGATTAAGAGCTATAATACAGATAAATATTCCTTTTTATTTGGTGTAAGCATAGAGACAAGTATCAGTTTCTTTAATCAGCTTTAACTGGCTACAATAACTCTGATTCCCTGGAAAACAGGTAAGGCAGTTTTTGTGGTTAAAACAGACATTTCAAATATTGTCTATACCATGAATGCACATAACTACTTTTGTAAAGCATTTTAGCTTTTTTATAGAATAAGAAAATGACTTATTTTAAGAAATGACTGAAGGATATCTACAGAAGGCAATAATCCCTTAAACACAATCATGCAGGCAAGAGACTGTAGTGAAAAAGCAGTACTCCTGAGATTTTAGATTGTCAGATGAGAAAAACATAAACTCTTTACTGTAATCACATAGAATGATTTCAGTTAACTCATCACGTGCTGAAATACCTACTCAGACACTTATGAAAACGCATTTTTCCATCTAAAAGGAAAGTCCCAGATATATCAATTTCAGAATAATACACTCAATTAGAATAAATAATTGGATTTAAAAGGTCTGACAAGCAAACTTACTTGGTTGATAATTACTAACACTGGATTTCCTAACTTACAAAGTTTTATTACATCATCATTGGAATTCTAGACAGACACTGTTATAGGTTAGTTTTACAGGAAAAAAGTCACTGTTAAGTCCCTCTCCCTCTCCTAACTGTCATTTATTATTAGCAAAGGGGATAAACAAGATATTTAAAAGATGTTCAAACATTTCAAAATAAATAGAAGCACTGTTTTACTTGAATATTTATTATACTTTTTCATAAAAAAAAAATTAAAAAAAATCTTGGTTTAACAGATAACTTAAGGCACAAGAATTGCAGGTTTATGACAATTTTCACCTTGATATCGGTTTTTAAAAATTAATCTACTATGCCATATTCTTTTGGGTTCATTGATTGCTTAGGCAAGAAAGGCTAAAAAAAAGAGAGGATGCCTGAAGCTTCAGTTTTAAATTACTTCCTATTCTGTAAATTCAGCCAAATAATTATCTTACTTAAGTTATAGTAAGATCAGTGAACCACAAAATCAATAGCAGGTTGCCATCTTTCGCCAAATATTTAAATAAGAGGAGCAAAGAAGCAGTTGTGTGTGGAAAGTAAAGTAAAAACAAGACAAAAGTTGCCTATTTTCATATTTCATGTTAATAAAAGGAAAATATTATAAAAAATAAGAAATGAAAAATATTTGATGAAAATGTGAAGGTGTCAGGGCTCACCATTACACAATATATCAAAGAAAATAGACACCTCATGATTGACAGATGGGAAAAAGAAGTCTTTCACATAGCAAATTTTGTAGAAAGTATGCCTGCTCCATCATGTTGAACAAACTCAACAAGTTCTGTAAAATTTCTCATTTGGATGTTTTAGACTATGGTCCAATGCTTCATAGCGTAAGTTAATCCTGTCTCTAGTCTATTGTTCATGTGTTCATTTGCATAAAAGGATAATTAACAAGGCAACACAGATCTTTAACAAGGCTACAGCCAGCAAAACCACTCATCTACAGAGCTAATAAAATGAATTCTTTAACTTGTTTTAGTTCCTTGTATTATAGTAAGAGACATTTAAATATTTTTCATGAAGGGTGTGCCTAGTCCATACTGCTGGTGGAAAATATCCCTGGCAATTACACTAAAGTCTACAAACAAGCTTCAGTGTATGTTTGAGCGCAGAATGTAATTCTGTTTTGTACATCAAAAGATGTTAATTCAGTAATTGGATTCATGATTGACTGAATTTACTTTCAAAAACTGTTGCACTGGGTAGGCTGGCATAGTTGAGAACATTTCTCATTCTTGACTGGAAAATATCAAAGTGAGTACTCCAAGGAATTACAAAGATTTAGTATTTTCTGTAGAAGCACCTAATAGTATATTGATGTATCATGTTGAGACAAGTAGTCATAGTCATAATAATGTTGATTCTAGATAACAGAAAATAGTAAGAAAGATGATCATTACTTCTGTTATTGAAACAAAAAAGTAAGTAAGAATTGTAAAGGATTTCCAGTGTTAAAAGAAAGAAGTCTGGGTAGCTCACTACCGTTAAAGGTTAAGTATTTGTGTAACTCAGAAAATTATTTTGCCATTCCTTCTAAAAATCCAGAGGACTGGCAGAGAGCTGGCAGTGGTGGGTGCAAGGTGCATCTGACCCTAACTAGTTGGGAGCTGGTTTCAGAGGTGTCAGCTTTTGCCTGATGGCCAGGTGCCTGTGGCCTTCTGGAATTAGCTTTACTCTGGAAGAACCCAAGGGTCAGGGGGTTGTCACATCTGTATAGGTTCTGCAGGAGAGTCCCTCTGACTAATGGGTATGTGGTATGGCAGCATGCATCACTCCATTGTTGCTTGGGAAGCAGGAAGAAGGCCAGAGATTGTTATAAGAAGACATGCATATATGGCCCCAAGCAAATCCCAGAACTGAGGAGTACCACCAGGAGTGTCACAGTACTTCAAAGAAAGACCTCACAGCACTGATGCTTTATGATAATCCTCCCTACTTCAGACTGCTTCCACTAGGACTTAGATATAGGTTTTACAGTAAAGGAAAACTATAGTTAAATAGACAGGTTGTCCTTTCAAGGAGCAAAACAAAGTTACAGATTTAATTGATCAAATTACAAGGCAGTATAAAATTTACTACATTACTACATTCTGTAGTCATACCATATATAATATCATATATATTATATAACACAAAAATATTTGAAAAGTAGGGCATTTGTTACGTTAAATTTAAGAATTGAAGAAGGATTTCAAAGTTCTTTTTCCATAGCAACCAAGAAAAATAGTTTAGCCAGAAGAGGGAAGGTTATTTAAATCATAGAAAATAATAGTTTTATTCCTAACCATAGAGAAAAACAGTGCTTTTGGATTATTTTTTTTTTACCCTCCTTCCTGTGGTTGACGCAAGTTTCTTTCACAGTCTAGGTCTGTTTGCTTGGCACCTACAATAAATTGATTAGAATATAGGAACTAGTGCAACTCAGATGCAAACAATACTTTAGGTCTGTATTTTGTTCAATTTGCACTTACCAACCTACCCAACACC
>VYZS01101355.1:723-12424 GCA_013400695.1 Neodrepanis coruscans | reverse complement strand
GACGCTCTCAGTACAGTGTTGACAGCAATTTAGATTCTACGAAGAATCAAAACAAAGTTTGCTTTAAGAGTAGCATAGGAGAATAAAAGGCAGTAGCAAAGCTGACTGCAAGCATATACAGAAAAATTAGCAGTAGTATAGAATTTAATACCGTAAGTACCAATATGAATAAATCACTATGTTGATCTGGAGTAATGCATAATTGTTTTAACCAGTACAAGTAAGTCACCCTGCTGGTGCAGGACAATTCAGCTCAACATATTAAGGTGACAAGTAATCTCCTATTTGCTACAGAAATTATAGGAGCAAAACGTTGCTCCTCGCAGTCAACAGCAAAACTTGCACTGACTTTATTAGGGCCAGAATTTCTATTTGTCTGTGTAAGCAAAAGAGAAGAGAGGAAATAGGGCCATGTCTTGCTGAACTTCTATGTGGTCTGTGTATATAAGGTCAGATTCTCATCTGGGATAAATTACTGAAGACAGGCTCTGGGTTTTTTTTTAAGATTAAATAGAGATTGAAAGTCATGAGATGAGCAAAGAGAAGGCTCAGCCCAATAATGGGATGTTACAGAAAAAAGAGCAAAATGTAAGGTCAGAAAAGAGTGTAGCCCTCTGTCGCATTTAAGATTAAAAAAAAAAAAGAAAAAAGAAAAAGAATCTCTATGAAATGACAAGGCTTGGACTGTGTAGGATCAAGTTGGCCAGATGGTCCTGAAACACTTTACTTTCTGTTCTTTTCGAATATGTAGTCCACAGAGAGTGAAAAGGGAAAAAAGGAGAAATGCAAATTGTTAGAAGCATCTGGAATAACCAGCTATACTGACCATACCCAGGCATTCTGTTAAATTTCACAACTGTTGATCAGTAATTCATCGGAAAGTGTTATGTGCAAACTGTGGATAACAAGATAATCCAGTCTAGAAAAAAGAAAACCTTCTTTTGCCTATGTGGATAGGTCTACCGAGTGGAACTGCTAAAACAGATGTGCACACAAAAAGAGGCTTTATAATAAGTTATAACAATGGTAGAATGGATGAAATCAACAAGTAAACTATTGAAAACAGCAACAGAAAGCTAGTTGGTAGAGTTACATTGCTTGATTCCATGTTATANTATCCTGTTTCCTTTTTCAGTATGTATTTTGTTTCCCTCTTCAATATGTATTTTGTTTCTCTCTTCAATGAGAACTGATTAATTCAAGTCTCTTTTGCTGTCCTCATTATATGCACAATATAGTATTTCCAGAGTGAATGGTAACAAATCCTTTTCACCCTCTAATCAATAAATGAATTATATAAAGACATTACTGCAGATGAACCAGATTGACAGTCTGCTGACATACTTCTGATTACTATACTGGCAGAAAGGTGACAATTTCTGTAATACTTCAGTAGACACCCAAACTGTTTTGTCAGAAAGGTTGGACAGTGATGAAGGAGGAGTACATTTAACTGTAATTTTTGTAGTAATTCATGGGAAGCTTCATTGACATGTGCTAATGGCACTTGATTGCCCTCAAGATGTTTTCACAACAGAACTCCAAGAGTGCCACATCAAGGTTTGCTCAGTCAAATAGTTTTTTCTCCTTGCATCTAGATAATTTGTGACCACAGGCAAACTTTTGAAAATCCAAGGTGGTTTGCAACACTCCATTGGGGTGAATCTGTCATCAGCTGGCTGGTACAGATTGGTGCACTAATGAAGAGCAAGCACTTTGGGTTTTTTGTCATTTCTGTGCAAGCAATCCATTTCATTTCTCCTCAGTGGCAGGATATGTTATACATCTCATCCTGTATAATCTGACTTACATTATAATTTGATTCATATACAGCCTTTCCACAGAGATTAATTAGCAGCAGGCTTGAAGTTTGCAAGTGAAAATATGATAATTAGTTTTCTTGGAACGTTAACATTTCAACACTTCAGGTTCTCTCCATCTTTGTCTTCAATGAAGCTGCAGTAAATGAGCACTATTTCTTTTCTAAATCAGACTCTTGTGAGTCTTGAAATACAGACATTTTCATCAAGCTGGATAATTTCCATAGAAAATTTACTAGCTCATGAAATATTGCAGGAGTAATTCATACAATGGTTCCCTCCTCCCCTTGGTAGCTTGAAGTATGATGTTAGCAGTTCTGAAAACCCCCAGGACAGTCACTTATTTAAAAACGGTGATTCCTACTCTTTGTAACAAAAATCAGCTGACTCTTCATTTTTTGCACAAAATAGAACTAGCCAATAGGTCTCTCATATTGTTGTTGGGTAGTGCTGCAAACAAGGTTACATTAAGACCTTTGACTCCCTACACTCATTTGTTTTCTTGGAGTGTATAATACAGTTAACTCATTTGACACATACAGCATCTCTAAGACCAGTAACTTGGCAGGATTCTGAAAAGAATTAGCAACATATCCGAATAATGAGAACATTCAAAGTTACAATAGTGAATAAAAATGTTATATGAAATATCAACCCTGATGATTTAAAGACATAACATAATTGCTAACAGATGGATCTTAAGAAGAAACTCACATTATAGGAAAGCTGTTTTGGTGTTGTCCATTATTGGTGAGTGTGACTGTTTTAAAAGTAGTATTTATTTAATTACTTGTGATTTATCCTCCTTGGTGTTGAACAAATTTCTTTTTTTCCAAGAATATGATTTTAAAAATCTCAGTATTCTCTAATTACTCAGCTTATTTCATCATCTTACAACTCTGGCTTCAAGCATCCTCTGAGTTTGGGCAGGGTACTATTTATGCTCATTGATCTAGTCAGGTAAGGGGGAAGTGAAATACTTAACATCTAAATTGCCATGTGGTTGTGAGTTTGCACATGCAAATAAATGAAGTTCATGTGCCAAATATGTATGTAATTGCAAGCATGATTTTGTAGATCAGGCTCTATATTTCTTCCTTTAAAGGAAATTACTTTACTACTATTGTGTGATTATCACACAGAAGGCTGCTGACAAAGAGCTACTTAGTTTAGATGCATTAGAGAATACTTAAGCAACGTTACAAAACTGAAGCCTCAAGTAGCTTGCTTTCTAGTAATGACCTTTAAATATTCTGGGAACTAATGACATTTAAATATAAAATTCCATACACTGATAGCAGAAATTACTGAAGACACCTGCACAGAGCAAAATCTCTTTGCCCATTTAATGGGGCTGGTGGGGTATAGAAAGTACTGAACAAGGTCCTGCTGTGTATAAGACTCTAGGAGACTCAATGAGAGGACTGAAGTTTTGCCACTCTGCATCTGCCTATGCAACGAGTTTAGCAAAGTTACATACTCATTCTCAAGTTTAAATAGGTTCATCCTCTCTTCTGTCTTAACCTGAGCTCAGAAGGCAAAGAAAACTGTGCCTGAGCATACATGTGAGCTTTTGTGAGGCTAAAGCCAAGTGCAAGCAGAACAAATATTGGTCAAGCAAGGATAATTGTCTTTCCTGGTGTAGATATGCTAAAATCTGTGATCTCAGTGAGCTAGAAATAGCAGCTCTGGAAAAAGGTTTGAAATAGCTACCCTTTTAAGATGTTTAGAAATAGGGGCTTCCTCTGCTGAAGCCTGACAACACTGTCCAGAACTTAAATGATGGAGTTTTATGAAGGGGTCTTGTTTTTCATCCTAATGTGTTTGTCAGGGCATAAACGTGCTCTCATCGTGCTTCCTATCTACATATTTTTCCTTGATAATCAGGGCATCTAAAACAATGGTAATTTCCTGGGTCTGTCTGAAACCTGGCACAAATGTCTCTGAGGCTGGCCAGCAAGACTGTTGTTGCACAGAGCCTTGTTTTCTCCTGATCAACAAAGGGAGAGAGGAAGACATGCCCCAGGGAGCAAGGTTGTAAGGAATTCCTTCCAACAACTAAAAAAGAGAAGGAGGCAAATTGACTGTTTTATTAAGAACATGATCTGTAGTGTTTTTCATCTGGAGCGGGGATTGTTGCATGCTGACGAATATGGGTATCGTATCACAAGAGTGCTAAAATGCCCCTGAGCAAGTACGTTCCTTCAGCTCTCCCTCAGCAGCTCCTGCTATCCCAGCCACTGACCTGTGAAACGTGGTCACGTGCTCTGGATTTTTCCCTGTATTTTGAAAGCTGTTCTTTTCATCTTGCGAAATATTAGCCTAAACAGTTAAATTGAAGTTGCATTTGCAGAGGATTTGCGTGTTAATATTAATGGAAAATCTGATGGGTTGGGTGTCCAGAGAGGAATAATCATGCCATTCATATCACATGTAAATACAGCAGGTTTTACGGATCTACTATTTCAAAACTTAGCCAGTTGTGTCCAAAACCAAATGGACTTCTAAAAATCAGTATTTCTGGAATAAACCCCCACAGTTTTGGAGAGGGTGATCAAGAGAAAAGGTCATCAGCTTCTAACTTTGGCATGCTCTGATGAAGAGCCAAACTTTGAGCCTCACAACACCTTGATCCTAATGGGCACTGTTCAAATGATCTACTTTCCACATGAATCCTAAGGCCTCCTCTGCTACTGGCATTGAGCACCTCTCTCTGTACCTAACCTAAAGCTTTGGGATCACCTCAGTAGTTCTTCTGAGGTGTTTGTCTCCTCCTCTGACTGGGTGCAGGGACTTATTTACAAAATCAGAGTCCCTGATTTTGGCCTAAAGGTGTATAATTTACCCAGTCACACTAGCATCAACAGGTTGATATAAAATTTTGGTGCTACTAATCAGGTACTCGGATTGAATTCCTATGTCCTCAAAATGAGAGAGAAAAAGGGTAAGGGCAAAGCTAGATGGAACCTTAGGGAGCTGGGCTCTTCCCAAGCCCTTCCTAGGTTGCACTAGTGGGAGCATCTTGTTTTCTGGGGCATTTGCCTGGCTAGAATAACCACTAAAGGGTTCTTTAAAAAGAGGAGAATTGTACCTGGTAATTAAAAAAATTTCAGAAGGTGTTGTTGCACCTGTCAACTGAATGGCCACTGAAATTGGCATGTTGGCCATGACCTGAGTAATTCTTCAGTGAATCAGTCTTTTTGCATAGAAAATTATCCCATCAGAAACACTCTTAGTAGTGCTAGCCTGCAGGCTTAAAGCTTAAGCTCAGTCATAGGAGAAAAACCTCCCCAGACTTGTTTTCTTTTGCAGCTGAGATTACCCATTTAGAAATCGTAATTTAGACTTTTCTCAGATAAACACCCTTTTATATCATTGGGTCTTAACTGAGAGAGCAAGTCTGACAACTGGATCCTTACGTCACTAGTTCACAAAGAAGGATGCTTATTTTAGCCTTATTGAACAAACTTGGGCTCTGCATTGCCACTTAACAAGTGGGAAATAATACAGTAAAGGTAGAAGGCTGTTTTCTGTCTTTTTCAAAGTCAATATAGGTGGAGCAAAAAAAAAACATGATAAGTGTCTTGTCAAGCTTTTTAGTATTACTCTCCTCTTTCCCTTGATTATTTCCTCTTTGCTGAAGTCTGATGGGCTTCAAATAAACTTAAGGCTTGTGAACCTGGGAGCCTAAGCCCTCCTGCTGCTAGGGAAAGTTTTATAGACTAGTTCCTTTCATTATTGCTTTATAAATGGCAGTTTTTGAAGCAGTGTGTACTGCAGCTTGAATTACAACTTGGAGGGTGTTAGTTAATTTGCTGTTTGAGAACTAGTGTCTTTTGTGTGTTTTTTGTGGGTTTCAGATAATCATTAGTGTTTGAGACAGATGGGAAATCTCTTGTTGGTAAGAATTATCCCATCTCATGCATAATTCTGCACAGTGTCCATTTCATGTATTCATACCTTGAGGGCCACAGATATGCAGTGAGTGCCTTTGGCTCTGTAGATAGGTGTGCTGGAGATATAAGCTCTGCAAAATTCATCAGGTCCTCATGCAGGATGAGGGAGTCAGAACATCCACCAGCTGCAACCCAGAGCATGCAGCAGGTCTCTGTGGATAACTCTTCCCTTCAAAGAGCAGGGCCAAGATTGGAGCCATGTATTCACATACAGCCTGGTTCAGCCACAGTGCCCTCCTCCATGGGGTGATCTGTTGTTTGGTATTGTTAGCATTCCCCATTTCAGAACATCTGAATGTGAGAGTGGTGTCCACAACACACATTTGCTTGTTCCAGTGTGTCATGGGGTGAAACTAAAACTGGTCTTTTTTTTTTTTTTATCCCTGGGGCTAGCGGGGATGGGGCTGCCCGTTCCCGGAGCCCCGGCGAGGGGGAGGCGGGGCCACCCTGTCCCCCTGGGCCATGGCAGGCGGGGACAGGGCTGGTCCCCAGCATGGCCCCATTCGTGCCTGCGGCTTGGGTTCGGTGGCCCCCCTCCCCCCATCATGTCCATGCAGGGTGGTGTGGCTGTCCTTGGGGCTTGGCGCAGCCGCCATCACCGGATATGCACTTTCGGCCTGTGGGGCTCGCGTTGCTTCCGGTCCGGCCCGGCGCTCCTGTGAGCAAACGGGGCGGGGGGGGGGGGNCTTCTCTAATTATCCCGGCGTCTCTTCCGGAGCCCCAACAGAGAGATCAGCACTATTCCAGAGCGTTCCCATCCCAACACGGGAAAGCTTAATTTGTCTAGTTTTGCACTTTATAGTTGGTTTTCTGTGTGTTTGATATTAGATGCAAGACCTACCAGCCTTCAAACCTCACATTAGAAACAGTGAGGTTTGTTACTGTGTGTTACTTGTGTGTTTTTCTTTTTGGGTGTGTGTGGCTTCTCTCGGACATCTCTTGTCAGTACCATGCTTTTTAGTGGTAAAACCACGACACAGTGACAAAGATCTTTGGAATGGGAAAAGATCCAGGTTGCCTGACTTCTAAAGCATCTTCTCAAAAGCTCTGCTCTTTCTGTCACAGCCCCTTTCATTCTTGTTTTCTTTTACTCTGAACTTGATGCAGGTTCCTGAAGAATCTGGGCATCCTCTGGGTTTGGGTCTCCTTTCTCGGTACCATGGCTTCCTTGTGCTTTGCTGACCATTTCTACCATTTCTTGCCTCTTATCTGTGTGAGAAGGGACCAGAGTAATCTTTTTGTTCGGTACCTGAACAAGTGAGTCCTGATTCCTGCGGTGGTGCCAGATCAGCATGGTTGTGCAAAGGAGGATAATTTTAACATTTGAGAAGCATTCTTCAAATAGCTGAAGGATGATGAGCAATGAAATAAAAAAAGAATGATGAGCGCCCTCTGTGGCATAGATGTACTGCTTATCAGAAAACCACTGTGAGCTTTCGTGATGTCATTAAACTGACCAGACATTCTGCTAGTAGCTGAGAGGGTGCTTTAGCCTTCATGGGGAGAGCAGAAACCTACTGCAAAACTTTCTAACAGGTTGAAATGGCCACTTTTCATCATGAAGATCCTTAGCTATGCTGGCTCAGGAACTAAGGTGACACAGCTCCCTGTATGGCCAGGAAAGGTTGTACAGTTCAAACAAAACCCAGTGGAAATTCTTGAATAAGGCAAAGATGCTGCAATTCCAATACATTCACTCTGTCTTGGTGGTGATGTGGCATCACCAAGACTAGGGTTTGTTGTTTCTTTTTCTGGTTGATGTGTAGCCAGGCAGAGATTCTGACTTAAAAGCTTAGGATTTAGACTCTCAGTCTAAATGTCTTGCGCATGTGAGATTAAAAATTATCATAAGACATAGAATTTTGCTTATTTCCTGAAGACTACAATACTGCATTTCTTTTTTTTTTCTTTTTTTTTTTTTTTAAACTTAAAGGACTAAAAGCTGTTTCAGACAGAGCACAAACAACCATTTTCATAACTTCCCTATAATAATACGATCAACTAGGACATGTCTTCAGTGGCTTACTAAAGCATGCTTACCAACACATTAATCCTGTTGTAATGCAGTTCTTTCAACTGAAAGTTTTCTTCTCTAGTGTGGGCTCAATTTTGCTTCCTCTAAAACTTCACCGTACCTGGGGAGGAGAAAGAAGGAACATTTTTTCTAATGATCATGTAGATGTACATAATTTTCTTGTCCCGGGAAGCTGATCCCTCTACTCGAAGGGTTCTTTCTGGCTTGCCATCACCCACAGTGCTTTTTCTGGTCCTTTCAGTGCAAAGTTATCAGAAGAAGCCCTAGCAGATATATTTGTGGCCAGACTGGCACAGTGCTGCAACCTGTCTTGCCGCATGACTTGTCAGACCAGACATGGTTTCTGTATCTGTGCCACTGTTACCTCTGGAAGGCATTTCATCTCTCACACAATCCAGGGACTTGTTGCATTTAGAGTGAGACAATCATAGAAAATAGAAACCAGAACCGTATCACTGCACTGTTATTCAAATGAGAGGTCAAATTACCCCCACTGATGTAAGCAGGGTTCCCAAGGTCTGAATGAAGACACAGCTTGGCCAAAGGTCTGTTTCTAATGTGAGGTTTGAAGGCTGGTAGGTCTTGCATCTAATATCAAACAGCTGCAAGTCAGTACCAACTCCATTGAAAAATACAGATGCATTTCTATAAAAACCCTCCACAAACAAAAACATAAAACCCAACAACCCTGGATCTTAATGTATTATTTAAACTTTTCCAGCATAAACCTAAAATTATAATTGCTCATTATTGCCTACTATTTTAGTTTGAGTTCCCTGTATGAGACTACTTAGGTACATTAAAGCAAGCTAAAATACTTCAGTATAATGCTCATGCTACTTCTCACTGCTCTCACAGATAATCCCATCCCTCAACTGAGCCTGCAAGCTCAGTTCTTGTATCATTTACACCCCTGTAGATCTGTGGCAGCTTCTCTTCATTCACATTTGCTAGCAAAAAGCAAGCTCAAGATGTGAATTTGGTGTACCCTTAGCATGAGCAAAAAGAGACCTCATTTATTAGTCCTTGGTTTCATTTTGCAGTGCAGCATTTGGTGTCCTAAGATTACATGAGAAGACACTGCTATAACTATAATCACTCGGGAAATCAACTACAGATACATATAATAAACGACTACATTACTCAGAAATTGTTAATGGCCAGCAAAGTATTCTTTTTCTGAATTACTGCCAAGTTTCAAAACTGCATGTGTCGTCTTATCACATACTATACATTAAGTGCTGGTCGTGTAAGTCAGATCTGCCCTATGGGTATTTTAAATTGCAAACATAACTTTTGGAAACTCTATTGTAATGTTTTTTATTTGGCTTGGTTTCTAAATCAATGCAGTTTATTCATACCACTTCAATTGCTTTTTCCTTATCCTTTGTCATTTCTAAATCCTTTATCTGAACAAGACATAAAGATCAAGTAATTTGTTAAGTAGCTGAGCATCTAATGCTGTCTAAAAAAATCTCTGTAAAATCTCTCCATAAAATCTGTAGTGAATTTATTATATGTACCTTTTCTTTTTATCATATGTAGACCAGTGTAGAAGTGGAACTTAATACAACTTAGAAGTTACCCATGAAAGAAACATGGTCTTTTTTTTCCATCAGATATTGCCAATAATAAACTTAAAACATTTAAGATAATACTGATCATAAAATATTTGAGTTTAGGCATCTTTCTTCTACTATACAGTTGTAGTTTTGTAGTTCAGCTGACACCCTCCTGCTGTATAATATGGCTTTTAGATTGGATGTAGTCACTTGTAAAACATCTTCGAGGTTTCAACCCATTGCACGTCTTCCCTCCTGCCTGACACTGACTGACTGTGCTGTGCTGTAACTATGTCCAGTGCCTATTTCAGTTTCTTTTTTTTCTTCCCACATATTGACTGACTCTATAAGCAGTCACTCTTGAAATTCACAAATCACCAACAGGAATGTAAGGACATGAGGTACTCTGGTGCACCAGAAGTTAGTCGGGTTGCTTCTCCCTCATATGCTATCTGTTTAGGAACTTCTGAGAACATTTTAGGAAGAAATTCTTTACTGTGAGGATGGTGAGACCTGGAACAGGTCCCCAGGAGAAGCTGAGGATGACCTATCCCTGTTAGTGTTCAAGGCTGGGTTGGACGGAGCTCTGAGCAACCAGGTCTAGTGAAAGGTGTCCTGACCTTGGCAGGGGGTTGGAAATAGATAATTATTAAGGTCCCTTACAACCCAAATTATTCTATGATTTTTCTTTTGTCACCTGTCTGAGTACTAGAAGCAGAATATACTGATGTCCATATGAAATCTTTGAAAGCAAATAAATATAATTTTGTTTGAGAGTTATGTATAGATAAATGGATCAGTAAACAGTCATATATTAGATGCAGAATATATTTGCAAGGGCATGAACAAGCTGTGAGGAAAACACAAGTCTAGAAAATAGAACTGCAATGTCCCAAGGCACAGAAGATGAAAGTTTTTCAGCCATTCTATTTCAATGAATTATTATATATATAAATCCATTTGCACTAGAAGTTAGAGAGGCCATATGTTTCACAAATACTAGTGTTACCTCAGGAAATAGAAATGGGATTGTGAAAGTGATTATTCAACATTGGACTTTAGGGTTTAAGATAGCTCAAGTTCCAGGGAACCAAACACGATCTAATTCTGTGAGTCAAGTTAGCAAGTTAGTGCTTTTGATAGGTGATTGCATACTAACATAGCCTGATTTTAATTTGCAATGTTAACTAGAAATGCAAGGTACAGTCAGCTGCAAATTGCTTAAATAAGAGGAGACCCAAGCAAGATTGCTGATCCTTTTGCAGTGATGGGAAATGAGTCCTTAATATGAAAGAAAAATAATTCATAAATACTTCTTCCCAGAATAACAACCAGAAAAGATCCCAAAATATTCTTCACATTATTTTTTTTTCAAAATATATTCTACCTTGAGAAAAAAAATAGATGAACCCTATTTGCTGTGCACCAAGACTTTTGAATTCAACAGTCTTTTGGCAGTATTTCCCTAGAACCCAGCCATCAAAATATGCTTGAAATAGGAGATGTGCTGGGTGTTCTTTGAATGGGGTTCACCCATCCCCATAAGGCACTTACTAAGAAAAGGAACCAGCTATGAGTTGAGAATAATACAGAGTGTTCTGACTGGAAACTCATGCTTACACGTGTACCAAAAAACTGGAGTGGTCAGTTATATCAATCTTAGGCAATTCAGTATACAGAAATCCATTCTTTTCTTGGTGCTTTTGATCCTTGAAAACTATCAGCTAAGTGTTTATTAACTCTGCTGGCTTCAGAAGACATTGCAGTACTCATGAGTACACTTGCCACTTTTCTTTTTGCATAATATGCTCGCTATTTTGACTGATGTTTTTCTATGCTTAGAATTCTGCTGAAAATATTCTGGTTACAGTTAAATAACATGAAATGTATGATACATTCCTGTGCTGATGTCAGTTTAATTTTACTTGATCAAAGTAGCTACACCAGCATAGAAGAGGCAAAGAGGCAGTGAATCGAGCACACATGCAAAGCATAAAACATAATAGTTTTTTAATAATATAAGAAATTATTTTGGTGTATTATCTAAACTATGATACAGTGTATGTTTTCCACTGAAATTAAAGATTCATATAATGTGATACAAATCCCACTGTAAGAGGCATAAAATTTACTTNCACAGGAAATGTTCCAGGTCTGTTTTTAATCGAATTTATGTCATTATGAATTGCTTTCTTTTGCAAAAAGTTTCAGGAGTAGCTAGTCTTAGGAATTACCCAGGGGGTGAGAAGATACGTTCAGTTACATACTTATAATGTCTCTGGAGCCATACCTGAGTTAGTTAGAAAAGAATTATTTGTACAGAATTAG
>VYZS01101337.1:0-16890 GCA_013400695.1 Neodrepanis coruscans | reverse complement strand
CCAGGTGTGAAAACAGCTTTCTCTTTTCTGCTTTCAAATGTCCTCCACTACCTCAGTCACTAAATGTGCTGCTGAAACTGAAGGAAATAAGCTGCCAGTGCAGAGTGTCATCCAAAGTTCATTTATCACTGCACTTCAAACTCCAAGTGCTTAACTAATGATTCCCATCATATCAGAGGTTCTTCTTTACAATTACTGCAACATGAGCACATTCTCTACTTTTCAAGTTCCTGAACATAAAACCCAGTGTTATTTAAATAATTTTAAGAGGTTGATTGGTGAGAGGGTTAGAAACACACTCTAAAATCTATGAGAGCTACAGAGGCAACTATAGAGATTCAAGAATGTTATTCCTCTTTAATATAACCCAAAGCAAGACATAAAGCTTATTTTCAGGGGGGGATTCCAATGGAAAAATTAAGAAATATTTCTTTCCACTTGATTATTTGACAGCAGATTCAGGCAAAGAAAACAAGATGAACATCTAGGACTATTTACAATCTCATAATTTATTCCTGAATGATTCAGCTGTAAGGCTAGGAAATATTTTTAAGTTTCTTGGCTGCCAGTTTTATATATGTTGAGACAAATATTTTAAAAGTTATTATGATTCTTACCAGAGTCTAAATTAAATCAATACATCTGTTAAAATTTATTACCAATTTTACACGAAGGACTAATACCACCCTGAAAGCTGCAGCCACTCCAGCTGATTTAGCAGTTTGCTGCTACACAAAGAGCCCAAAGCAGCAGCTGTACCAATCCCTCCTATCCTCCTCTTCCAAGTATTTCAAGCCTGACAAAACCACTTCTGGGAGTGAAAGCAGGATCCAGGTGCCCAGCAGAGCAAAGCTCACCCTCCTCAGAGCAAGTTCAGCTCAACCCAGGGGTGCACAGGAGCCCCAGCAACTTCTAAAACTGTAACACCCCAACACATTTAACCAGTTTTGAGTTTTCAAGCACCTCAGCAACATTATTCTGCAAGTTTTCAAGTGTACAAAGTTATTTTTGAACTAGTAATTACCCTACTTCCTGTACTCCAGTCCCTAGCAGACCAGGAAAACTCCCTCTTTTTCTCTGTGGTCACAACTGTGACCTGTGATCACCTTTTTCTTGATCTTATCAGATGCAAAAAGGCACCAACAGTGAAATCCCAGAGCTTTAAGCTTTCATTAATGATTGTGTAAGCAAAGTGGCAAAACTACAGGATGAGTAGCCCTAATCCCATCAGAAAAAGTGAATATGAGTAACCCATTCTTAAAATCAAACAGTATGATATGCTTAACTCCAAATGACATTCCCAAAACTCAGCAGCTGCATGGACAGATCAAGATACTCTTGGAGAAGGAGGTTTAATAAATGAAAATTAAGTAACAGCTTGTAAAAGGAATACTTTTCTTCTAGGGATGGTGTATTAAACACCCCAACATTTGTTAGAGACAAAGTAAGTTCAATGACATCTGTTTGCATCTCAGGGGTGAAGCAGTTCAGTTTCTCTGGTCACAGATCCCAGGTTTGCATGAGACACTTCAGAGCATCAGTTACTTGAGGTTAAAATACAAAAAACGACATTTACTGTCACTACAGTCTCTGAGACAAGCACTGGAATCCTGTCTGCCAGCACTTCACAGTCAGACACCTACCCTGATACAGAGACTGCAATTTTCCTTTTTAAGTGAAAGCCATAAGCACAGACACAAAGCAACACAAGCAGGCAATTGGTTAATACTGAGGATCATATGCTCAAAAAAAAATAAATCTAACTTCAGCACAGAGAGAAGTGAGCAGTTAAGGTCAAGTGCAGCATTTGTTCCCTCAGAAAGTGTTTTATGAACAGTGTGCACGTCTGAGGGACAAGGGTAATTCTGGATGGATTAAGCACAGGGGAAAACTGCAGTGACCTACTGGGAGGAAACAT
This sequence comes from Neodrepanis coruscans, assembly GCA_013400695.1. NCBI lineage: Eukaryota > Metazoa > Chordata > Aves > Passeriformes > Philepittidae > Neodrepanis > Neodrepanis coruscans. Next base: position 14,972 of record VYZS01101337.1, on the reverse strand, counting down.
CATCTGCCTCGTGGTGTACAAAGTCACTGGACAGCATTAAGTCTGTGCTGAGGCCTTTTTGGAGTCCCAGTCTCCTCAAGTAATTCAATCTGCATGGAAATGAACCCATTTGGATAACAGATTTGAGAAATCACAAACCTGTGGTTAGCAAAGCACCAACCACACCATCTAATAACAGGCTATAGACACTACCTGGATACCTGGCAGTGATGGGAAGGAGACAGCCAAGATTTAAGAACTAGTTCACAGGATGAAGAATTCACTCAGTGTCACTGACACTTGTTGACCAAATTACACTAAGTTCAGAACATAGAAACTACACAAAAATTAATTCAGCTTTAAATCCTTATGGATATTTAAAAGACAGTGCTCTTCTGAACATTAGATTTCTCCTGAACTGAAAACCAGTGGAAAACTTACCTTTCCAGCCTCTAAAGCTACTATGTTAAAAATTACCATCATACTTGTTTGTAGTCCATACACTACAATATTTTTTTAAGTACTTTTCCCACTACTGGGGAAAAAACAATTAAAGTGAGGGCTTGTTTGACTCTGGTCACCAACAGAGCTAATTGCCAAAGACTAATTCCAGAGCTCTGCTAAGATTAAGCCATTAATACACACAAAAAGACAGTACAAAAGCTCATTAAAGAAAGCCCCAAAACACACACACACACAAACAAATTCCCTTTGGGATTCAAGTTTTCTTATTCTGGATTAGAGTCAGAGCACGAGGCTTCTGTGCCTGGGTGAATGGATGGGGTATCTACAGAAAAGCAGAAAACACACGAAAACTTAAATTAAAACCAAACTAATTCTGCTGTCAATAAACAAGGTTCACATCTGTTTTGAACACTGTTTCATGTTGTTATGATGAAATACAGCTACAGGGGACTTGTTTCACAAAACAATGCTCCACAGCCTTGTTCTCTGCAAAGGAAACCGTTTAAAAATCCACACTAACTCCAGTACAGAAGGACTCGGCAAATCTCCTGATCCCTCAGAACCCTGGGCACGGTGTCAGCACCACCACGGGACTGATGAGCACTGGGCAAAGCCTGAGCACAGGTGAACTCCTACATCCAATCCCCCTCCTGAACTCGCTGTCCCTGCTCTCAGCACCCAGCCCAGACTCAGCTGGAGTGCAAAGACAACACCAGCAGCTTTGGAGAAAAATCTGTCAGATTCCTAGAAGAGGCAAATATTGCCTGGGATGAGTATTTTAACTCAGGAGTATTTTAACTCTGGCTACGCTTCAACAGTAAAATCACTTTTTCCTGTACACAAACTCACACTTGGACAGTGATGCAGAGCAAACCCATACACTGAGGATTCTGCATCAGTGGACAGGAGTCTCAGCACCAGGGTGGGCAGGAGGGAAGAGGCAAATGTGTTAGAAGACAATGCTTCCAGAACAGCTTTACACCTTCATTTGTGAAACAAGAAACTGATGGACTCAACAATTCAAGTGCTTCTGCCTTTTGCCCAGGATTCAATTTAAGAATTAAATTCCTGGGATAGGCTGTTTATTGCCAGCTGCAGCCTCCATTCCCTGCAGGACAAGCTATGGACTGGGGCAAATAACACTCCACTGTGCAAGACCACATGCTGACAACTACAGCTGCCAAGGGCAGAGCATCAATGGCCAACCCAGGGAGCAGCTTCCTTGAGACAGGGGTGATGCTGAATAAGCCTACTTGATGGTAAAAAACATTGTTTATGACAGCTACCAAACTCCAGAGAGCAGCATATTTTAAATTGGAAAACTGTATCTACTAAAAAACAGGTATTTCAAGGACAGCTTGCTTGTGTTCCCTAATGAAGAGCAGGTGACAAACACAGCTTTGATAACATGACTCAGACAAGATGCTGGATCTTGTGAGAGCCTTCTTCATTTTGGAGTAGGAAGAAGACAGGCAGGCAGAGGAAAGTAAGATTGTAAGAAGCTCTTGAAAAAAATGCATGTTCTCCACATTCACTCCCAGAGGTATCCTGGACAGATGGAGAGATGTTCCATCTGATGGAGCAAGACAAAGTAACCCAAACACCTACACAGCTCCAGGATGACAACTTGCAAGTATCAGAGTTAACAGAACTGACATTCAGACTCTGATTTGTGCCAGTGTTTGCTTACTAAAAAGATGGATGAGGATGACACCTACAACACGACTGAGCAACACTGAAGAAGTTAATCAAGGTCACTGCTGTTTGTGAGCTCATTTCTTGCACCACATTCGTGTTTGCATGAACCTGCTGCCTCTGTATCTGATCATTTACACTGGAACACAACTTGCACCTCAGTTTTCCTAGTGCAGAAAGCACTTTACCCCTGATGTGCATTGTTACCACGCTGAAGGAATCTCATCTTCAGCCACAACCTCTGCTAAAAGCAAAGTGTTGAGAGGAAACACCAGTGAGGAAAGCTGACTCTGATCCACACATCAAGGGTTTTGCTGTGCACAAGCAGCATCACCACAGATACAGCACATTCTAAAAGCCTCAATGACATTCCCAGTCCTCAAAAGAAAAGCAGGCGGCCTTTTATTCCCCATCTGGTGGTCATTAACTCCAGAGAACAAACCTCAGAGTACGTCACTAGTGCTACTCCATCCCTCCATTTTGTACATGCTGCTTGTGTTGCAATGAATCATCCCCTCACATGGATCTCCAAAGAGCTCCAGCTTCCAGTTTCCCAAACAGCCACACTGAGCTGGGGAATGCTTGTCTAACTCGTAAGGTACCTTCCTAAGGCAAGTTTAAACCAGTTCCTGCCCATCCCAGCAATTTTATCTCTCCAAAAACTTATCTTACTCACTCATTTGCCAGGATTCACAAACTGGAAGAAAACATAACTCTCTTCCTATTGCTCCAGGCCCAGGTAGGAGACACTCATACAAAGGGATGGTGCAAGAGACTGAAGCACCTGATACCAGAACTCTGCACACAGACCAAGAAACCACTGTCTCCCTACTGTAAATCCAGTGATTTCACCAATTGCAAAACCCAGCAACGTTTGTAATTTGGATTGTATCATAAGTATTTGTAAAGCAATGCAGTACCATGGAAAAAAATGCACACCTCAGCTCCTGAGACGAGATTTGCACTTAAGATGAAATTACAACATACGTGGAAACTGCAGAAGCTCCTTTTTTGTTCTGCCCTTTGCTAAGCACCTCAGCCTTCAGCTGGAGAGGGAATTAAAAATCAGAACCAAATGTCCAAGATGGAACTGAATCTCAGCCCCAGCCAGACGGCTTTCTATCTATTTCTGTGCTGGTAGAAATCACTCCCACTATGTTCTGGTTTCTCCAGCTCTGAGAAGAGCATAGTACTCCCTCTTCTCCCACTGTGCTGCCTGTTTAAACAATATGGCCTTAGGACAGGGTAACAATGTACAGCACAATGGACCTTATTCCCAGACACAGCATCCATGAGTGACAGAATCTCCATCCCCAGTGCTTCCTGCCTTCAGCTCCAAAGCCTCTCTTCACATTCCACCCTCAGCCTCAGATGCCCTGAGCAGAGCACCAGGCACCACAGATGCTGCTGACAAGGCAGCACAGCACAAAACCAGAAGCTGGAATAGGAATTGCCAACTTACCAACAGGAATTGCCAATTTACCAGCTCCTGATCTCCCCAAGGACAGAACAAATTCCATCCACTTGCACCCAACTCCAGAGTGGACAAAGGAAGACACCTCACCTGATTATCAGGTCTCCAAACCACCTCATTCCACAAACTCTGTGTGTAACAAGTGTGTCTGTCCCCTGCCACCACCTGTACTTTCCCCCTCCTAAAACTCTGCTTACAGACAACAAAAATACAAGTATTTTAGCTGTGCTGCCCTAACTCCAGAGATCTCTGCATTTCAGAGATGTTTCTCAACTCCAGCTACTGAAAATCCTGCAACAGACACTTGCTGAACAGTTCAAATGGAAAAAAAGAATCAAGAGCCTTCTCTCCTAAAAGGTCTTTACAGGCCACCTCTCCAAAACAAGAAAGTGTAACCTCAGAGGAAGAGGAGCAGCTGTTTTGGCAAGTCTGGCCCTCGTTCAAAGACTGAAAAAGCCTTTAGTAGTAATACACTGCCATTAATAAAAAGTTCAACTGAAGTACATTGCCCTGGCCTTAAAACCCAGGTCATCTATTCCACGTTACATGCACAGGAAAAGCTATGCATTGTCATACAACTGAAGATGTGACAAATAAAAGAAAAAATGTTCTGGATAACACAAGTCCATGCTTTCGTGTGTCAGAAGCCCCATTAGGCAATAGAGCACTTAATGACAAATGCCTGGAAAAAATTAAAAAGCTATCTGTGCTTGGGGATTGCTCCATCCATAGGAATTATTTTCTTGACTTTTTAACCATGAAGCCACATCCCTGGTAAATGTCCAAAAGAAATTATTCTTCAAAATTCTTAAAATTATTCCACTTAAGATGCTGCCACACATCTTCTTGCTGCACCACACTGACAAGACATCTGGATGGAAACAAGGCAATTTCCAACCCTCACTGCATACACTGAGCAGTGGAAAGAGCACAACACTCCAAAAATTGCAAAGTGTTTGGTAAAACTCATTCCAGAGCAGCCACACAAACAGTGCTCAGGCAGTGGGTTTCAGACAGGACAAGCTGGATGCAGCCTCATATTTATGTGTTCCTACCATTTATTCCCAAACACAGCAAAATAACTACTGAGGTTTGCTGCAAAAATTAATAAAGCTGCCAATCAATGACTGGGATTGCAAAATGAGCAGTAAGTATTACAAGTCCCCAGGGTCTTATATTTAGAAAACCATTGAAAAATAGCATTATGGGAGAAAAGTGGACATTTTGAAGAATCAGAACTATGCCTTCATTGAGAATATAAGAGTGTTTCTCTCCCAAATAAAGCTGCACTATCTGTTGAATACCCTGTGTGTGTAAGAGACTGTCAGCTGTATATTGCAGCTGATGAGACCTAACAGGCACTTAACTGGTTGTCTAAACAACTACAACATCAGTGTGTTATCAACATTGTTCTCACACTAAGTTCAAGACACAGCACTGCACCACCTACTACAGAAACTTAACTCTCCCTCAGCCAAAACCAGGACACGAGCACACCCTCACCCCAGAGCATGGGATTAAGGGACACAGACAAAGACGAGTTGCACAGACCGATCAAAATATTTTAGTAAATCTACAAGTACACTCCAAGCTTTCCTGAGGCAGAAATCAATCTCTCTCCAGTCATGGAAAGATACAGCCAGCTGCAGAATCACTGTGCTGCAGCACTGAATTCCATGAATGTCCATCTGTCTTTAACACGCAACTATTGATGCTGGGCAGGATTATGAAGGCAAGTCTCCATCTCTTGGTGGGCACCACAGAGCCCAGTACTCTGCAATACTGATAGAAAAAGAAGCCATTGTCTTGATAACACTCCCTAAAAAGCTCCCTCTCTGACGAAGGTATAAGATAAAAATACAGAGAGAGACACCCACACAGCTCACAACTGCATAAAGCATATGGCAGGATTGTGAACGTGAACAAACACACTCACGTCAAAGGTATCGATAAGGAACCCAAAAAGATCCACCGATCGGAAGCTCTGTGGGAAGCAACTCTTGTCTCTTCAAGACTGATGGCAGCCTCCAAATAAAACCACTTCCCAACAGCCTGATACTGTCTCTCTTTACCCTGCCACCTTCCCAGTTTCAGAAGTTCAAACTTAAAACGGGATTTAAGCACTTCGAGGTGGACTCACAGGTTGTTTTTATCTCGAGGGTTCATTGTCTGCAGACGCTGAATGACAAGCAGCTACAGCAACTTTCCTGCTGTGCCTCCCCTGAGCCTGAGCCTGCACTGCCCCCATCCCATCAAGACTTTTTCCAGCCCCTTTCTCCAAGTCTTCCCAAGACAGGAGCAAGGAACACTTAGTGCTCCATCTCCTTGTGATTCCTTCCTGTTGGGAACTGGCAGATTCAAAACAGCTGCCAGTGCAAGTCAATTGTCCAGACTGATCCAGTACTGCAACCACCTTCAAGAGAAGCTGCTGAGTTTCGAGCAACCGCCGTGAACAAAGGGAACCTCCCCAGGGTAAAGCAACAGTATCAAATGTCACATTCACCAGAGCTGTCGGGCTGTGTCCTCTTTTTTTGTGCAGAGAATTTTATTCTAGCGGAAAAACAGCCCTTGAGATGATGGAAAACATCACTATCAGAATTCTGTGACAACAGCAGCAAATTTGTGAAGCAGTTCTTGTTTGAACCACTGTCCCTCTTCTACTCATCTTTCCTCCTTACAGGACTCCACCTCTATTAATAGGGAACTAATTGCAAAGGTCTCTCACTTCCCCACAAGCATCAAGCCTGATCTCCCCCCGTGGTGTTGGAGGATGTCCCAGAACACTGTTTGTTACAAAGACTGCAACAAAACCGCATTTCCCATCAGTGTTCCCGATACAGATACACTGATCACTGACACAGACTGAGGCTTAACAAAATCCTTCTTTTATCTCCAAGAAGCCTGAAAATCATTGATGTTAAGTAGGTGTTACAAAGGAACAGGTTTCAGGAAGACTGACTGCAGCTCCATATTGTCCTCTTTCCTTTGCAAGTCTGGAGTGTTCACTTATTCATCAGCTGAGCAACTACAGAAGTCAAATTTAGAAACCAAATTTCAACTTGAAAACACACATGTATGTTCATATTTCTAAAGCCAACAGCAATTTTCTACTGCTCCTTATACCTCACAGGTCACAAGAATCCAAAATTAACTTCACCCTCTCTTTCCACATCACCTTCCAGAGGTCCCAACCCTCACTGTGACACCAGCAGATAATACTGCAGTTGACCAAGACTATGAGCTTAAAAAGCAAGCATTCAAGATGAAAATACTTCTAACTATAAACCTCATTAAATCCATTGGAACTATTCAGTATTTATGTCAGCCAGGACATTTTGAACAAATGCTGTGCTAAAAATACAGCAGTCTCATACACACCAGGAAACCACTACTACTACTTGTTCAGCTGAGCTGGGAAATAGCAGGAGCCTGCAGCAGAAAAGGCTCTCTCTGCTCTGCCCAGAGCAGCACTTCCACACTGTAGTAATTCCACTCCTCAGCCAGGGACAGTCAGTGGAAGCCACCAGAACACACACAGTGGGAGCTCCCTGGAACACAGTTAATGGAAAAGTAGGGAGAGCAGGAACTGGGAATACTCTTTATAAGGAACAACCGCTCTGTAGCCACAAACTGGGTTTTGAACTGATTTTTTACTGTTTTTCTTTCAGAAGAGCAGGTCAGCAGCACACTCAGTGCTGAAACAACAGCAAGCTCATAACCTTCTCCCGCTCTCTTAACAAAAGGAACCATTCTGGAATCTAATGATGATCCATATTTAAATGCTGACAGTGCTGAACAGCTCAGAATGGAGAATCCTGCAGGGAGAAGGTATGGCCAGGCAGATCTGTCACATGCTCTGTGAAAAGGGACAGTCCCAGCAAAGCCAGGTGATAATCACTGATTCCTGCATGGAAACTGCTCTCTCAGATTTGCAGAGCTAAGACAGTCCTTCAGAACCCCAGGCAGAAGCAGAATACAGAACACTAAATAGATTTTGCTCCCATGTTTCAGAGCATGAGGTTTTCTACGAAATGTGAAGCAGTTTCTATAAAACTGGCAGCTGCAAAGCCAATTCAATTTAATAAGCCAATAAATATTTGTGAATGACTGCATGTCTTACAAGGATATGAGAAATTATATCAGCATAACCAGCTCAAGAAGACTTGAAAGAGAAACTGTCCCACCTTGGAAAGCCACAGGGAAAAAAAAAATTGCACAGATTTCCTAGGTTAAACTGTATTTTTCTTAAATAGTCTCTGTGACATTAAAGCCCATCCCTGCAGTCCAATAACAAAAAAGCAGATACACTGTCAGGCTCCACTGATTTTAGCAGAACTACAGCAATTTACAGCACCAGGAAGAATCTGACCTGGAGCCTCCCTCTAATAAGGCAGTGGCTTGTGCTATTTCAGCAGGTATTACTTTAACAGGAATCCAGTGAAATCATTAACAGAGGAATTTGAGTCAATGAGATGTTAAGTACTTGCCATAATTACATATTATTGGAGTTTCTGCTGACAGTGCAACTCGGGAGGTTGGAATTCAATGAACTATCTAACGAATATCTGAAGTCACAGTTGTAAAAGAAATTAAATCTGAATTGTGCTCAATCACGTTTATGAGCTGTGTGTCCAATTCATGTGAAGCCATGTAAAATGTCTTCATTGGTCCCCTGGTCAAAAATTTTTCATGTTTTACAAAGTAAACAAAGTAGTCCTGATAACACTTTAATAACAGAGAGTGATTAACACTGTAGCAAGAGGAAAAACATCTTAAGAAAACCTGCTAGAAGGAGGAAGCACACGGGCCATTAACCCCCGAAACACATCTTCCAGCACATTTAAGTAATTCTGCTGAATTTTAACAAAAACACAAGCTGGCCACAGCTCTCAGAAATGCACTCAACTCCCCACTCCCACAAGACACCCATTAAGTTTTAACCTGAATGCTGAATGTGTCAGAACAATTAACACAACAGACCTCAAGGTCTCCAGCAAAGCCCTTCTGAGGCTTCTGCTGGGAAAACAAACTGCACCCAACTTACGTCGCACAAGGCACTTAAGAGAAATTTACCAATATACATTTATTTACATTCCTGAGAAGTGTCACAATCAATTTACTTCAGAGTCCTCTCCCCTGTAACAATCTGAAGATTACCTGTTATGTCCTACAAGCCCCACGAGAGACTGCTGTGAACGGAATGAAAATCAATGCAAATAAAAAACTGAAGAAATTTTGCAGAGATTGGCGTCTGACATGAAATACTTGTAAAATAAAAAAGCTAAGTGGTTGCAGACTTAAAACTACCCCAGTATTGTTCTGAGGCTGTGGGCAGCACTTCCCACAACTGCAGGCTCATCACCAGAGCTGCAGTCTGCAGTGGAGGAACAAGCCACATTCTCCAGGATCCACATCTCCACGTACTGCAGAAAAGGCAGAGGAAATTTTCAGCAGAGATATCAATCTGCACCTAAACACCACTAACCACCTTTTGTATTTCGGATCTCTTGCCAAACATTTGACATTTAGAGCACTGGTGAGACGTGCTCCCAAGGAACTTAAGAGAGTTTCTCCCTGACGTGCGACACACAGACAGAGCACAGGCAGTGCCTTCCAGCTTCCTAAATCCGTGCAGTTTGTTTAGCACAGTGGCTCTAACAGCAGCGTTAAGGTACACACAGCCCTGTGCCAGAAGTGGCCCTGCTCTCCTTCAAACAACTCTCACCCACCCAGAAGGCGCCAGCAAAGCTGCAGTGAGGAAGCACAAATCTGGTCTCCAACAGACTGTTTCATAACCACCGAGAAATCCTAAGGATCTCCGTTATATTGCTTTTCAGTTTGTTAGCATTTAAATCACCCACACCTCTCATTGCACAGCTCTGGCACACACGAAACAGGAATTTAATGCAAAACACAAAGCGCAGCTGAAATTCCTTAATCTCTAAGGCACTCGGTTCAGCACTCTTGTTATTTAATTTTTATTTCCCTCTTGTTCATTCCCCTTCGTGTTGTCACCCTGATAAATACAGAGGTGCCACATGAGTGCTCAGGCCAACATAAAAAGACCTGCCAGCTCCTGATAAGATGCTGCAGGCAGCAAAGGCTTCTTTTTTCCCCAAAAAAGATATTCACTGTTAAAGAAGCCCCTCCTTCAAGCACGTTTGAATTGTAGAAGCCACCTCTGTGCTGCAGGACCAATTCACACTTAACTCCTGTTAATACACGGTAACGGCTCCTTACAGTGATACTGACCTCAAATTGCATCTTAACATTATTGGTCAAATCAGCTGGAGGCAAAAGGCACTGCTTGGGGTGATGTCTTCTGTTTCCACACAGAGCAATTCTGGATTCTACACAAGTTCTGAACACAGGCTGCTGAACAGCCAAGACACACTAATAGCTGTTAGTGGAATTTAGTAGCTTTAGAATGCAATTTGATTATTTTGCAAACAAAAGTCATTTTTATCTACTGCACTCTGCAAACACAATGGGAGAGCTGAAAGTCAAGATAAATTGCTTTTAGTCTCAACATTGTCCTCAGTAGTAAGAGGTTGTTACATCCAACCTTAATAACAAAGCTGTTAAAGGCAAAACTCAATAGAATCCCAATCTGTGGAGAAGGGGTCATTTTGAACGTCCAGGCAGAACTTGGAAACGACAGCTTTGGACTCCATTTCCCTTCTACAGTGCTGAAGACTGCAAGGATGTTACTTGCAGAAAAGACTCACTGTTTCAGCACATTATTGTTCTCAGAATGGTTTGAAACAGCCACTGCTGGGACTGAACACAGAAAATTCTTTGCAATGCATACAGACACTAAAAATACAGCTAAGGAGGGAGAACCTGCATATTGAGACACAATGCAATTACTCAAGTTGGAATTTGCCCAGGACACTCTTGCTTAGAGTGATCTGGCTGTTTAATGACAAGAAATAGCCAGGAACACATATTTACTCCTGGCACCTTCTCTCATACCTAACACTACCCTGCTATCAATGAAACAGGCGTGTAACCAGATCCAACCTCCCAGCTACAACCAAGGTGCTCCCTCCTGACCTGCCACGGGCAGATCCACCCACCTTATTGCAGCTGCAACAACCTGTGTGACCACAACCTGAGGTAGTGTGTCCATTGACCCAGATAGCAACATTAATAACAACAGGAAGCCTCAAAGTGCTTAAGCTGCTCTATTACTGATACACTAACCAGAAGTCACCCAAAACATTCTTTATTAACAAAAATGTTTACTGCTGGTACACTCAACATTTAGAATGAGTCAGTACCAGCCCCCAGAAACACTTCCCATCCCCCAAATGTAAAGTACAGGAGGCCCAAAAGGAGACTTGGGCTCTACTGCTCAATGTTGTCTGACAATAATCAAAGCACAAACCAATTCTAAACATCTGGGGGGACAAAAAAAAAAAACAGTACTTGAGATTCCTACCACCCACTCTTAATCTCTGCCACTAAACAGGATCTAAACAAGAAAACAGGAGCTGGAGCCTCATAGCTCTGCCTAAATGAGAACTGCTGCTCTGGGATCTGTGTGTGACAACTCCCAACACACAATGCAAAGAGCTCCTGTGTGGAGGAAACAAGACTCTGAGCAAGCAGAGGCGACAGATTTTCAGGGAGATCAGTGGTGGTCACAAGGTCAGAGCGGACAGTGTCTGTTCAGCAGGATTCCCTTCACAAGACTAACAGGGTTACAGGCACCTTTCAGTGCTGAAAAGGATTTGGGGTTTTAGGGGCCTCTGATCAGTCACAACGATGTGACACGACTGCCACAAATAATTACAACAGCAGGGGAAAGGTGCTGATACCTACACTGGTATGGAGCTGTGGGGTGTGCTTCATTGACCAGGAATTCATTTTTCCATCAAGGTGTCTTTGAATTCCTGTGCTGAACTCCTCCAACACATGGCAGGAATAAACCCTGCAGGAGTTTTAAGTGCTGTGTGCCTGAAACTCTAAAATGAATGAACCAGCACATGGTGACAATAGAGAAGAAAAATACTTCCACAAGGTTCACTGGAAGCTGAAGTGGAAAGGTCAAACATAATCACTTCTGCCATAATCAGTATATAACTAAAGCTTACAAGGGAATGCTTTTCCCTAAATAAGGATGATCCTTAACCAAGTATTTCCCAGCATAAGAAGGGTACAAGTATCCAATTATATACTTATATTTAAGTTGCTTCAAGAGTTATTCCAGTACTTCTTGAGCAACCCACTGCACCCTTTTTTATGTTAGGAATTATTCATAGAGCCCTGCTACGGATTCAGAATGGAAATAAAAGTTCAAACCCGGCGCTTTTGCTGCTGCCTGCTCCTCCTGTACACACAGAGCCACATTCCAACGAACTGACAGAAAGAAAGGTGCTCACAAACGTAGATCTGTAAATATTTACCCGTAGTACCCTACAAAGCACCCAGACACGTGGACATCACGCAAGAAAGCACTCTAAAAATCAGTATAACTGACTCAAGCAGGTATTTTCAACGACTTTTTTTGTTCTCTACCACTTCAGCAGCCAGAGGACAGCTCAGAGCTCCTTACACATCCCAAACAGTGACAGTAACACACACACACACAAAGGCTGGTTGTACGTCCTCAACTCCCCTTCACCCTGTTTAAACCCTTCACTCTCTTAAATGGGGGGCTTGTAATTAGCTTCCTTCCTAGAAAAATGAATAAACAAACAGAAGAAGTTAGCAGCCATTAGGCTGATTAGAAAAGATAAAATTATGTGTGTCTGTGTGTATATATATATATATATATGAATATAAATATATATAGACATGTAAGTGCATCTATTCATACATAAATATACACACATACAAAGCTTGCATATAAATATACACATATATACAATTACAGGACTCCTGTAAATATTTCTGAATAAAATGAAGTTAGCTTGTAAACTCCCTGAAGTGATGGTGTCTACCTTTCTGGAATTGTCTACACTGTAGCGTGCTGCTTGTTTTTTAAAGTGAGTTTTTATTTTAATTAAAAAAACCCACCCAACAAGGTAGAGTCCCATCAATTAAACAGCAAGGGGAAGGAATAAGACTGGTCTTAAAATGGATGCAGCAGGTTCTTTTAAAGAGCAACATGTTGCAATCACCTTTCATTTCAGGGGAAGGGAGGGATTCCCTGAAAGGAACAGAGACGGGGAGCAGTGGGGGTAGGGAGGCTGCGATGGAGAGAGGACGAAAAAAAAAAAAAAAAGACTTGGGGAAATTTTATAAAAAAAAAAAGTTAAAGCTAAAAACTTTGGGTTGGAAGGGGCTGGTGCCGGGGATGGCGGCCCGGAGCCTCCGCAGAGGCGGCTCGGGGAGGAGGAGAAGGAGAGAAAAGCCACCAAGAGAGAGAGAGAGGGAGAGAGAAGAGAAAAAGAAAATGGCGCAGAGACTAAGTCCCGACCGTCGACAAGGCGACTTTCCAGGGAGGAATCGGGGCCCAAAGGCGACCCCGGCGGGGCCGCCGCGCCCGGATCGGGGCCCTGCGGTGCCTCCGCTCGGGCCGTGGGGGGCCGGGGGGCCGCGATCCCGGCGGGAACGGGGCGCTCGGGGCGGCTCGATGGGAACAATGGGGCCGGTGAGCGCGGAGCCGGGACTTAGTCTCTGGGACGCCATGTCTGCGCGAGGGGCGCGCCGGGGCCGCACTCACCGTTCGCTCGGAAATCCGCCTCGATCTGCGGGGAGAGCACACAGGGAACACACCGTCAGCACACCCGGGGCCGCGGGGGGCGAGGGGTCCCCCCCATCCTCGGCACCTCCGCCCGCCCCCCGCCTCGTTTGTACGCGAATTCAGCGCCGACCGAGAGCAGCCCGGCGCGATGCGGAAGGTGATGGGGGGGTGCGCGGATCGCTCCCCACGGGCCCCCGCAGGGCTCCCCCGGGGGGGATCCCCCCCTTGCCGGCCCGAGGGGATCCAGCCGGGGCAGCCGCCCCCTCCCCTCGCCCGCCCAGACACGGGGGCACCAGCGGGGCCGCGCTCCCATCGCCCCCACGCCGGGCCGCGGGTACACCCGCGCTGACAGGGCTGTGCCCGGGGGCGGCCGCAGGGCTCGGTGCCCTGGCCGTGGCTATACCGGGGGTGGCGAGGCGGCCACGGCCGGCATGGGGTGAGTAGGGTGGGAGATGCGAGTACCGCGGCGGGGGTCCCCCGGGAGCGCGCCTCGCCGGTAGTCACGGACCGCTCACCTGGGAGTCGTTGTGCAGCTGGTCCCCGCTCATGCCGGAGGCGCGGGAGCCGGGCGGAGCGGAGGGAGCGGCGAGAGCAGCGGGCAGAGGAGCTCCGGGCGCAGCGGGACCGGGAGCGCGGCGCGGTTGTGTAACAGACTAAGTCCCGGTTTCGGCGCTCTGCGCAGGCGCAGCGCCTTTTATACCGGCGGGGGCGGGACCGGCCAGGGGAGGGGCGGGCAAAGGGTACGCGCGAATTTGCATCCGAGCCACGCCCCCAGGAGCCGGCAAAATTTGCATACGGGCCGCGCCCCTCCGCGTGCTCGCCCCGACCTACCGCCCCCTCACCGTGCTCGCTGTTTTGCATATCCGGTCCCTCCCCTTTCCCCTCTCTCCTCCAATGGCGCGGCAGAACCCGGCCTTCATTTGCATGCCGGGCCCCGCCCCCTCCTCGCCGCTGACGGGCCCCGTGCATTGTGTAAGGGCCCGTGCCCCGTTGTGCGCGCAGCGCGCATGCGCCGCCGGGCGCCAGCCGGCATTATTTGCATACAAGCCCCGCCCCCAGGGCCGCATGGCGGGCGGGCGGCCCCGGGAATGTGCTCTCGCTCCGTCCCTGGGGATGTCACACCCCCAGCACCCTGCGAGGACCCCCAGCCCCTGTGCGGGACGGGCTGGGAGCCCCCGGGGCTTCCCCTGAATCCCCGCCCCTCCAGACCCCCCGTAGGCTGCAGCTGGTGGGCAGTTCGAGCAGTCCCAGCGGGGCTGGTGCCGGTGCCCTGTGGCAGGAGAGGAGCCGAGCGGGGTGTGCACCCCTGTCCCGCAGACCCTTCGCTGTCGGTCTCTGCTGTGCCGGGCTGGAGCGCAGGGCCCGCAGGAACCACGTGGAGATGCCGCTGTGCCGCTGCCCTGCGCCCAGCCGAGGGTTGTGCTGAGGGGGGGAAGCAGATCGGGCAGGTTTGGGCTCCCTTGGCTTGTAAAAGTCAAGGACAGCCTTGGTGCATTGCATAAAGGAGCTTCAAAAAGGGATCAGCCAGCAAGGTTTTTCTTCTGGCGTAAACAGGCCCTTTCATTTCTTTCTCTCACAAGGACATGGAGGGTAAAAAGGAACAAAAGGTTTCTTTTACCTAATGTGAAAATGAATCACATACTCGCCCCCTAGAAAAACACCCCC
>VYZS01101307.1:3824-20173 GCA_013400695.1 Neodrepanis coruscans | reverse complement strand
TAAAAAAAATGGTTAAGTTTTCAAGGGTATAACCCAAAGCTTATTTAAATTCAATAGAAGTTTCAAATGTGGCCCCTAATATCTTAAGCACGTCTTGGAAAGACCTTGAGCATCCAGGACTGCGGCAAGGTTTACTCATCTAAGTCTGGCGGAAAGTAAAATTCTCCATTCCTTCCTCTATTCCTTATGATACATTTCCTAACAGTATAATTTACAGAAAAATGATCAAAATATCATTAAGAAATATCAGTACTCTCAGCCAAGCTCCTTTCAGACATATAAGCAGTGCATGGCAGGCATAATAAAGCCATGATTAGCAGTGTCCTTTAAATCACAAGGAAGGGAGACAGAGTAGATGTGCCCTATTCTGTCTCTGAACAGGCTCCTTGCGTGACTGTGAGCAAGTACATAACTAGCAAATGCCTGGGCATAACTCAATTCTTTGATGCCTGTAAAGATATTAGTACTTCTGTACTACCCAGCAATAGCATCATCATTTTCTTCCTGTACATCAGAAGCCACAGACAAACCAACCCAGGGAAGTGCACTGCATAAGCTGTTCCCTGCTCAGCCCAATGCTGGGGCCAAGGAGAGGCAATGCAGCAGCTGAACCACAGAGTGTGGTAACAGAGGCTGGTGGGATCCTCGACATTAGCAATGGACACAGTGAACTCAGAGTCAGATTTAGTTTTGCCCCAAGACATGGAGAACAGTGAGGAAGGGACAAAGGACCTAGAAGAAAAAGTCATAATCCTGAAGAATGAGTTGTGCATGAGCACCACCAGTTCTCAATCTCTTCCCAGCCCTGTTTCTGCTAACAAGCCCCCACACACAAACCAAGGCAGACATGACTCGAGAAGTGATCCATTTGTCCTACAATAATGTTACTGTAATTAGCCATTTATCCTTGGCAGCTAGAACTACATCTGAGAAGAAAAATACATTTTTCATTGCTTGCTTTTTTCCTACAAAGGACTAGCAGCATGGCCTCTGTAGAAAATACACTCAATAAAAGAATTTGGGTAACATCAGGAGTTTTATGAAACAGTGTTTAATAGTGACTCTAAGAAACTGATAAAAAAAATTATATGCCAAGATAAACAAGCACATCTCTGTATGCAGCTCTAGGTTTACGTTGATTGCTTCACATTTTGAATGAAAAACCCACAAGACAACACAAAGGGGTGAGCCCTCAGGGAGCATTATTCCAAGTAGTTATTCCTGGCTTACTTACAGAAAGGATACTCCCAGGGTGGATATTTCTATTCTAGGACAAAAGTGACTCATTTTGGATTCCTTTAGCCTTTTTAGAAACAATAGCTCACCTGTTATATTTGGCAGACTCTGCCAAGTCCACTTCCCTGGTTAGACACCCCCTTTATTGTAAGGAACTTATTCTTAGATCCAGGTAAAATGTTATGTGATCATTCTAGACATAAATTAAAGAGAAATATGTGCATGAAGTTCTGAATATATATAGAACCTGTCAGAGATGCTGTGGAGTTCTAGATCTTAACTTCAGCCTCAGCCTAGTAGATGGAGAGATAGATGCAGAAACTTCAGTTCACTTGTGACACCATCACCCTGGGTATGTATCATGGGTAAGTCAGGCACAAAACAGGTACCCAGGAGTGTTATGGATAAGGAAGCTTCTGATCCTCAGACACTGTAAAAGAGTGGGGTCAATCCCATCAAAGAGTTCTCTGTAAGCCTTTCTCAAAACAAGCCCTTCAAATCCTAAATCCATCTAATGTCTAGGTTACCAGATTTGGAGCAGACACAGGATTGTTTTACTTCCTAAGTTTGGACACAGCAAACAAACAAAAAAACTACAAACCAACCCAAACCCACAAAGTAATACACATGGGAGCTGTGAGCTTTTCTTAAAGCTGAAATGATTCTTTCTAGGAACAAAATATTGCTGTTAGCCCACTCCTGCTGTAAATATAGTCAGTGCCAAAAAGTACATTGGCTTTCTTAGCACCATTTGTCCGGCTCAGGCATAAAATGGTAAAGAAGCCAAAGCCTAGATGCCAGCTAAAACTGTGGTAAAGCCAGAGGTGAAGACTAGATTTTACTCTTCTATCTGGTGCAAAGAGCAAATAAAGGCACTCAAAAAGGATTTAACTTATAGACAAGGTGACAGTATTTCTGAAATAAAAGATCAGGATATTTTCTTAGTGAGTTTTTTAGGGTCATAAAAATGACAAAACACCCATTTACAAAAGATGTGTGCTGGTGGTGTTATTGCCAGCCCGTGAGGCGACAGCAACACTTGCATATCACTTACAGTGTAGGTTTATTTCCAGACACTCAGTGTTCTGGAGACATTTATCATATGCTGCCAAACTAACGTTAGCATCCACGTTGAGCAAAAGAACAGATTTCAATGTCTGTAATGATCCAACTTTTTCTCTTCTCTGTTCAGCAGACAGAACACTTGTTCCACTGGACTGTTTATTCCTGGCAAACATGGAACAAAGTCTTCTCAGCCTTGGAAAGTGAGCAGTTCATAGTTATTAAGACAGAAAGAGAAGCAAAAGAAGGAAACCGGGTCACTGAGGTGTCAGAAAAAAGTGATTGCCGGGAAGTCATGAGAGAAAAAGGAAAAAGAAATCAAAATTGTCCCAAGTTTTGTTATAGAGGAGACAAGCAGGAAGGATCTTCAAAAAAAAGTAGGGATTATATTACAGTGCTACACCATGACTTCTCCCAGCTGCCAAAGGGATGGCAAATCCAATAGCTCAGGAGCAGAAATAAAGAGCAATTATAGCTGGGCAATGGAAAATAGATACCTATAAATGTATAAACTCTTATGCTGGTGCCTCCCAGCAAAGAACAGAAGCTGGACTGGTGGGTTAAACTGTAAACTTATAGCATCTGCTTAATTTGACTTTTATTTAATGCCTCTGTCCTTTATGTGGCATTAACTTTAATGTACTATTGAAGGCTTTGGTTTTTTAATAGCATAAGTGTAAATGTAATAGTTATATAACAATAATAATAAATCAAGAATGTACTAGAGTCACTGCAATAACAAATAATAACATTAAGATACAGTCTACGATGCATCTAAAGTTCAGTACCTTAGAGAGTTAATTAAGTCCTAAGTTAATTGTCAATGATCTTATTTCTAGACAGGAAATGTAGCTGATTATCTTGTTTATGCTTAAACAAGTAACTGAGGTCATAACAAGACTTTTTGGGGTATTATTGATTGATTTGTCATTTGTTAATTAATTTTGATTGACTTTTCAAGTGTCTTGTTTAATTCTTTGCTTCCAAGGAGATGAAGCTATTCTCGTGACTAGTGGCAATGTAAAGTCACAGACACCATTTTCACTGTATGAAATGTGTAGTTTCAGACCTCCATTTCTAAGATTCTAGACTACTAAAGAAAAAGCTTTTGTGACAAAGCTGCAAATCAACTTACTATTTTCATAACTTTGTGCCTACCTTTACCTGTTCTACAGTACACAGTAGCATTAGAGATGCCAAATTGCATTTAATCATTCAAACAAGCACTGCTACATAATTTCATATGTTCCTATTGTTAATTGTACCAATATTACCATTTTATTCCTTTAGGAAGCAATTACATTGAAAAATAATTAATGGATAAATGTATGAAAACCAAACCCAGGTAATGTTGTCCAGATTAGAATTATAGGGAAGAAAAATCAATCCTTTTCAAGGCAACTAGGTTTCATAACAGCCACATCTTGAAGCTTTTTAATTGCAAGTGGCTTATCCCCATACAGGCTTATCCAGAACCAATCTATTAATTATGGCACAGACTTAAACTGAGCATAGTGGTAAAATTCAACTCATGGGAAAGAATGATCCCCAAAAGGACCTTTAGCTCACAGTGAAGAAATTCTTCAGTGGAGAAATTCTTTAGCTGCACAGTCACATAACGAGGAATAAAATTAACAACTCATTTGCCTTGACTTCTATCATCTTAGGTTTGAATATAGATGCAAAGTAGTTAAATGTCAGCAGTATGTGACAGTGCATGGGTGTGCATCTGCCCAGGACACTCAGAGCTGAATTGAGTAGTGGTGCTTCTGTTGCCTGTGGGAGAGCCACTCAGCAGCACTGCTTATGCACCTCCTGCCAGCAGTGCCCAAGGGATGGGCCAAACAAATGGACTTTGTTTCATAAAGACTGGTTTGGGTAAGGTAAATGCCCTCCCCACACAAGGTGGATTAACCCAGAGATAATTAAGGCCACAACTGATGTGCAGAAAATTTGTATCAGACAGTATAGAATCAGACAGGACAAATCAGTTCCAGGAGGACAAAAGTTTGAACTGAGAAAAAGTAACAGGACTTTTTCAAAAAACCAGAAGTGCCAGTTGAAATAACAATTGATAGAAGGTATTTTGATCCACTACCACCCAGGCAACAAACAGCAAGTGGTATAAAATTGAGACTACTTTTCAGCTGTAGTCTATCCTTATCCTCATCCCCTCTGCAAGTTTAGTCCCTTTTTTTCTCACTAAGAAAAATCCCAATTCAGGAATTAATTGACAAACTGCAATGTGTTTTTCCTTTCCCCTTCTGGGCAGCTTTGCTCTCCATGCCAGGCGAGGACCTACATTGTTCTCTTTGAGACAGCCTAAGCAAGACAATGCAGACTGAATTTTATGTTCTACTTCAAAATCTAAGTTATGAAACCATTATACCACTGATTTTTATTTTTTCCTGATCAATGCTCTTTGGAGACAAGACTGCCAGTAGCATTTCTGTAAACATCTCTCTCCTTGCCTAGTCAATATATACTCAATTAAAAATATATTAATAGCCACAATCCTAAGCTGTGCTCATTTCCATTAAAAGAGTGCCAAATGATGCCTAGTCTTCTGTACCACCTTTTTTTCAAACAGATATAAAATGCCTGGAGAGCACTGCAAAGATCTGGCTGTTTCCTATATAATAGTGCCTACACCAATGCTAATTGTTTCCAGTACATTTCAGATTAGTCCTGTATTTCTTAATTAAAAATGGGATTTAAATAAAACAAATTAAATTCTGATGGGATATACAACTCATAACAAAACTAATATCCTGCTCACAAATGCCATGAAATGTATGAGTAGTGTCCTCTGGGTAATGACCAAGAACAAAATGCAGAGGTACAGATGCACAAGAAGTTAAAGCAGATTGGCCTAAATTTGATTTTTTTTTTCTGGATTCTGTGTGGTTTTAATATCTGGGACCAATGATTGGTCTTTGTATAAACATGGGGAGAAAAGGCAGGATTATCAGGGTCATCTTGCTTCATGAACACAAAAATATATAGGTAAATTCCCATCAAATACAATCTGTCCCCAGCAAGCATCATTTTATGAACTGTTGCAGCAATCTCATTTTTATCAGCCATTTACTTGTGTTGCTGGTGATGAGGGCACTGTCAGCACACCATCATTCTGCCAGAAATAAGTGTTACCCACAACACAAGGTGTGCAGAAGGCTCATCAGCTGCACACGATTGTCTAGTAACCTAGTGTGAAGTTGGTCAACAAACACCAAAATCTCAAACACCTGCACCTGGCCACAGGAGTTTCGGCAGCGCAATTCATACCCCCAGGCTGGGAGGGTCTGTGTTGGCAGCTCAGGTCAAGACACATTTTTAAAGCAACTCCAGATCAAACTGGGCCAGGTCACAATTTAGTTCTCATTGGATGGAAGCCTGTTTGCCTACTCCAGCCTGGCTCTGCAGTGCAAGCCAGGACACAGAGTCTGCCAGACTACAGCTGCTCTGAAGCACAAATGCCCCAAGCCCAGACAACACCAGGCACCAGGTCCTCAGCACAGCCACTTGCTCAGCCCCTTCTGCAATAGCTATAAAGCTCCATGTGTCTTGCATGTGGGCAGAGAATCCGGCATGTGCACACAAGTACCCTTCTCTTTTGAGAAATATTTTTGAGGTTTAGGCCAAGAGCTGGAGTCTTTTAGCAAGTGAATTTTTTTTAATTAGAAAGCTCTTTTTGCTGTGATGTTCACTTTCCAACCATTGTCTCATTGCTCGTTTCCCTTTCTCCAGTCATGTCTTAGCCAATTCTCCTCATCCTCTCCTCTCTCTCGGTTATGGTTTGATATTTTGTTTAATTTCAGAAGCCTCTCTGTTTTACTGAAGGTTTTTGGTTGGGGTTTTTTTG
Organism: Neodrepanis coruscans; assembly: GCA_013400695.1. Lineage (NCBI taxonomy): Eukaryota > Metazoa > Chordata > Aves > Passeriformes > Philepittidae > Neodrepanis > Neodrepanis coruscans. The sequence goes on along the minus strand of VYZS01101307.1, from coordinate 14,010 downwards.
AGGGGGCCAGGGAGAGTGGAATGAAAGTTCAGTTTGAGTTCCTGATCTTGTTATCCAACCCATTTCCCCTGTTTAGTTTTCAGTTGTTACAGTCATATAGAGCTGCCCTCTGCAAATTAATATTACCATTACTATGCTTCAATGCTTTGTATTTCCAGCTCCTTTAAACCTCTTACTCTAGATCATTGTTATGCAATAACATATTGAATAAATGAGCAACCACTTCATACTACCCTTGTATTTATGAATAACCAGAGAAACTTCTTTTTTTGACAGTGGATGAGCAATTAGATGTATTTTAAAGGCTCCTAAAGTGTATTTTCAGTTGCTACCAGATGAAAATCAGAGACAAAATTACTTTTTCCTACTTAAATATTTCATTGATTTTTCTTAGAACATCATCCTCCCTCCTCTCTCAATCCATGGTGTGCACAATGATTCCTGGCTATACCATAAGTCATTCATTATAGATCTAGGCCTGATCAGAGTATTTATAAGGAATGGCCCCAGAATATTAAACACATTTTAGTGGGCATATTCTGCCTGTATAGACCACTGTCCAAGAACTTCACAACAGACTAAGTGAATTTGACTCTCTGCCTGACATGCCTGCCTCCAAGACCTGTGTCTGCAGTGCTAAATTACACCCATATTGCAGCTGCCCATGGCTTCACACATCCCATGCACATTAATTGTTGCAACCTGAAACAAAATTGAGAATGGCATGTGGGACTGTGCATGAAGGGAGAGGCACAGTTATTGAAATTCATGTATTGCTGTGCTTGATTCCCCAAGCCACACGTGGGAACACACTCAGCCATAGGTGGCTGCATCCCTGTCTGGGGGAGAGGGAGGAACTGGGGCAGAACTGTTCCACTGTGTGGTTTCACTGATGGTCACAGCTTTTCAGACACACAAGGCATAACCAAGAACCTGGCCTTTTGGGTTTCAGTGCCTGCAAACCCAGAATAGAATTCACCCAGAGCTGCTGTGGTAATTGTGTACCAATTGATCTGCATTTAATCAGCCCCCAGCTATTCACTGAAGATAAAAAATAAAGCCTTATAAGTTCTCAAAATAAGCTTATGCATTCCTCCCAGCTGATATCAAACTCTGTCCCCCAGACATGCCCAAGAACCTGCCCAGTATTTTAGTGACAAAATTCTTTAGTCTCTCCAATGCAGAAACAGCAAAACATGAGCATTTTCAAACCAATAGAGGAACTTCCTGCTGCACAGAAACACCACAAACTAAAGCGGCACCCATGCAAGTCTGAATGTATGGTTTGGCTCTCACCAAAGCCATGCACAGCCCTTTGCTGGTGCTGCTGCCTTAGAAGCATCAGTTACTACAGCAGGAAGCTCTGCACAGGGGCCATCCTGACATCAGGGCAAACTTGAAAAGAAAAATTCTTTTATTTCAAAGCCCATTTCTTAATTTTTAGCAACTGGTGTAAATCAGGAACTTCATTCCAGTTGCTCCAGTGTAAAACCACTTTAGATGGCTGATCCAAGTCAAGTTTTTCAACTTGCAGAAGGCACCTGGACTCTGTCCAGGATGGACTGGTAGGCTTTTTGCAGTTTGGAGCTGAAACAAGGAGAGTTGCATTTCACACAGTCCCACTGCTCAACTCTCTGAACCTGACTTCTCTGCACAGTGTCTGACAGACTATAGTCCTCAGGAAGGGATACAAGGACAACACATTTCTTCTGGTTAGATTAAGTTTTGCAAGTGCAGATAACTTTTTAATATTTTAAAATACATTTTGAATTACAATTGTAATTAAGCAAGGAAATTTTTTCCCCATAATCACATGAAATGGCCCAAGCAATTTACTGTTCCAATTTTTATATTCATAGAGCAAATATTAGACTGCCCAGTTACATTATTGAACAATAGATAACTACCCTAGGTCACACTGTATGCTCTTTTTTAGAGGACAGATAATATCAAAGACTAGAAGTATTCTTCTAAAATTACAGAGGGCTTTGGTATAATTTTTTTTCTGGCTTTGAATTGTAATTCTAACTGGAGAAGGAGCCAAATTATCTCTTAACATTTTCAAACCACTGCTTTTAAGACACTGCAACCGGGAGCTGGGACAACCACATATCTTTAAAGTAGTCACTTAATAATATGATCCCATTTATGTCAGACCCCTGTGAATCCATCCAAAACTAGAGGCATGGCACACAGCTATGCAGGATTGTCCTCTTCTAATTGAAAAAACTGAAGATAATTAAGCATTTTTTTTTCACCACAAATTAGGAAAACATTCTGCCACTCATATTTCAGATCCTATTTCATAAGCAGTCTTTACAAACATCTACTCTGTGATAAATCATGTATTTGAGGACCCCAAAAATCCACATTTTCAGTAAATATGTTTCCTTGGAGTGTCTGTATCAATTCTATGTTCATACTCAACTGGATCCTATCATACCACATTCTTCAGGCATGCAGCTGCCTTTCTGTCTTTAGTGTTTAAAAAAAAAATAAAATGAGACTTAACACTTTTAATTAGATGTTTAATTCATGCTTTTGTGAGCTATTTCCTTCCAATCTGAATTTTGTCACACAACTATAACAGTCTTTCACTGCCAAAAATTTTTCTTTAAATGGTAACTCAGTGTCTCAAAGAATGTGTATTGCAGTTTTTGGTAAAGAATTTGAAAGTGAAAGTCTCTTCTGTAAGTAGGAATGCCTAGTAACTGGCACAAGCTGTGGCTGTAAAAATATGCAATGTTCAGAAAAAAACCCCCTCCAAAACCAAAGTAACAGTTTAAATAGATTTCATAAGACATACAGTAAATAGAAAGTTTAAGGGACTAGTAGAAAGAGCACATTGATCAGAACGTGGTTCTTACTGATGTGACACAAGTGTTTTAATATTTTTGTGATTTCATTTTTAAAGATAACAATGCAGAAATACTCCTCCAAAACCAAATGAAACATGAGTCAGCTACTTGAAGAAGGTGGTAAAGAGGAACCCAGTTTCCAGGAGCTTCCTATTTCCACTCTCAGTGGCACTCAGTACATTCAGAGCATTGCTTTCCAAATCTGTCAGAAGCAGCTGAGTGTCATTCAGCCAAATGATGTTCCCATTAAGAAAGTAGCACATACCATGCTAATCCCATGCCTTTTCCTCTGCTGTCAGCTATTGTTTCTAATCATAAAATGAGGATGAACAGAATTAGTCCTGTCCTCAGGACAGTATAATGGATTATCGTTACTGGTAATAACAAGACATATTCTGTAGGGCGAGAATCCTTGTTTTGCTGCACCCGGTGTTCATGGCCCAAAACATCCCTGTTGAATCTACTTGCTGATCCTCTTCCACGCACTTGCTAACCTGGCAACCCTGCTCACAATTCTCTGAGTATATTGTATCTGTACAGCCTCAATGTGCATACCTGGGGCAGTCTCTTCAAACTGCAGCCTTCCATTGGGCTCAACAGCAAACCCTGTGGTTCACTAAGACCCAAGCCCTGACCTAAAGGCAGCTTCTATTCCATGACAGAGACAGACCTTTGAGGTTTTTCCTGACATATTTAGGGTTTGAAACTTCTGATTCTGCCTAGAGACTACCACTCTCCTTCAGAAAATGTATTTCCACATATATTCTCATATAAGCAGATTAAATGACCTTTGGATAGGTTGGCCGAGGTTGGCACACTTTTAAAAAGTGATCTTAACATCCAAAATTCAGGCTGGCTAAAAAAAGTTCAGTTCTGCCCACAAGATAACAGTCCCTGTCACCAGGACTTCAGCCAGCAGATTTGGAGCCTGCATTTTTGGGGTGTAAAACTATGAAATGCTGTTGCTTGTTCAGTGAAACTGACACAACAAACAACAACTACAGCAAAAAACTCACTCTATTTTATACCAAATCACACAACAGGACAAGGACCTCCCTGATGAGTATTACCATTGGGGGATGGTAAATATTGCCAAAATAGTTACCAATTGCTATTTATGAATGTGGTCACTCACAGAAGGTGTCATGAGCTTATCAGCATCACTAACTGAAGATACAAAAATGTGATAACACAGCTTGGGTAGCCTAGTTCATGCCTTGTCTCATCCCTTCTTGAAACAAGGCAAGCACGTTACCCCCTGAGTGGCCATGTTTGCACTGTTGCAGGTAACACCTTAGGTCATAATTTGAAAACATCCACAAAAATCTGTATCACAGTCAAACCCTTAAATAACCAGAATCTTAATTTCGCTCCGGGTAACTGTGCAAAGAGCTACCATATTAACAATTTGTTTGTTTACGTATTTTACTTCAATCAAGCCCTTAGCAAAGCAAGGTCAAAACGTCAGTGGCCAGTGAGGCAGATACTGCAGAGCTTTGGAGCCACCAGTAGTGACATGTACACACATGCCCAGAGGTTGGCAATCAACTCTTCACTTCAGGTGGTGACTGCAGGCATGCAAGGTTACACTGTGCACACTCATAAACATCTTGAAATTTGGCTTTCTCATCTGGGTGGTTGAATTCAGAAAACCACTCCAGAACCCTCTCGAAGTCTGTTCTCAACTGGGAGCCTAGTTAAATCACTTCAGGGGGAATTGAAATCAAAGATAGTTTTCTGCATCCAGCTGAAATGGATTGTTTAGTGATTACAAAAGTATAACCCTTCAAGTGGGCTTGGGGTTCTGTGGAGAGGTAGGAAGGTTGGGAGCAGTCTGCATGAAAGAGAGTAAATAGTTTTACGAGGGGAAAGGCATTTTTCTCTTTTAGCACAGCTACTAATGAAATAGCAAGAGTGGCTTACAAAGAAAACATGCAAACATTAGACTGCTGTGAATTATGCAGTTTGGTAGAAGATAAAATAATAATCAGCTCACCATCAGGACCAAATCCCCAAGCTGCTTGTAGGATCATGATCGGAGCGGTGTTGAGTCATCTCCTTTGCATTCCTCTGCGGCGCAAAGCATTCTCGGCATTCCGAGAGCTGCAGCCGCGGCGGGGCAGGCAGGGGTGGCCTCTACGCCAACCCACCGCCACTTTGAAGACACATTTTGAACAATCAACAGCTTCTCCCACTGCTGGCTCCCAGCCAGGTCTCCTCCCTTTATCTCCTCGGGAGACACCTCCCTCCCACCCGCCACACACCTGCAATAGTCTGAAGCTCTCAGCCGGTGATGGGATGGTTCATGGCCAGCTGGGCTTTAATTTGTGGGTATAGGGGAGATGTCATTAGCACGAGGAGCCCTCCCCAGCTGGTTGTATTTAAGGAGCTGTTGCAGCAGTTCTAGAGCGCCTGATAACCTCGTTGTCACCTCCCCAGGTGGTTGTAGTAAAATGCTGCAATTTTCTTTAGAAGGGTAGGAACCTGCAAAATAATTAAATATGTCAAGTCAGTCCAGTGTGTGGAGACCCCAGGGTAATTTGCTTCCTTTTATAAACCTGAACTTGATTTGCTTAATTTCTTTCTAGATGAACCTGAACACTGGCTTTCTATTCTCATGGCTTCTTATTTATTATTTTTCAGACAGTTCATCCCTCCAGACACAAATCATAATTACCAGGGACTGGAGGGAAACAGCCCAAATTCAAATGAATACATACATACATATGTGTGTGTGCACGTGTATATTGAACTGCTGTCTCTCAAAGGCGGTTTATTGAAGCTGGAGGGAAGCTTTTAAATAAAGTCATGGAGATTGTCAAGCAACATGAAGCAACCTAGTTAAACACCAAAAAATCTGTCCTCCCTTTCATTTGGCTCCTGATTTATGTCAGGTTGGAATAAATGGTAATAACACAAGGTTATTAGATTCTTTTTGATATAGATATGAAGTGGATGCATTTAGATATCCTAAGACTATAAAACACAGATGGAGGCATACCATTCATAAGATCCAAACCACCTCATTTAAAATATATTCAAAGCATACCAAAAAGAGAAAGCATGAGCAATAAGGACTGAAGTCTTAGCACTCTTCCTAAAGCATAATTTTTCTCTGATATTAGCACAAAATTGTTTGAAGGCAGGGCCTGTCTGGTATACAAAAAATATAAAGCTCCTGCTTAATTTTCATCAGATCTTAAGCAAAACCTCCTGCACATACATTAGTTTTACAGCTCTGAAAAGGCATAACCCCAAGAGGACACAGAAAACTGCTGAAAAGGAATGTGAATCATGTCAGGACCCCAGTGCCCATCCTGCTCCTGTGCCGGGCTGTGTGGCCAAGGGGAGCTGTGCTGCATAGGAATAGCCTTGTGAGGAAGCATTGCTGGTGTGACACGGCTGGGCACATCCTGCAAGTGTTTTTTTACTCGCCCACATCCTGTGTGCACACGCAGGTGCTGGCGTTTCCCTGGGGGCAGAACATCTGTGTGGCCGGGTAGTTTTCTACTGCCCAATATTTTTCCTCGCTTTCCAAGTTGGGAAATCTCTGTAAAAAACTTCTATGGACATATCTACACAATATAAATTTCCAGGAAAGTGGCAATGGTGTTAGCCGTTCTGCCTTTTCTCAACCTGTTTTTGCGGAGAAGAATTCTAATAGTAAATATATTTGACTATAAATAATAATAAACTTTATAGAAAGGAAATTAATATTTTCATACGTATCAGTTCAACAAACCCAGTTTAATTCTAAGCTTTTCATTTGAGAAATCAGTTGTGAGGTTAATTATATGTGAAAATACCCAAGCCGATGAAGTAATGTTGATGCTATTTGGAGAACAAGTAGAAAATGTAATTTAAAGAGCTAAGATCAGTGAAGAACAGGACATTTGAATGTTTTCTTCTACAGGTGACTAAAGACCTAATTGCTGTTAGTAAAAGCAAACCCTTTGTGTTAGAAAGAGTGCTAATTTCAGTGGCCTGCAGATTAAAACACTCTAGTTAGTTCTTTTTATATTCGGGGGAAAAATTAGCCCATAAATTCTTTTATACTTTCCATGAAGATATTTTTGGAACTGCAATAAATTTCTCATTACATATAATACACTACCGTCTGATTATTTTTTTTATTTTTACCTTAAAATTATGTCTAAATGGGACAGTCCAATTACGTCTGATTTAATGTTCTAATGTAATCCTGTGTGATTACAAGAAAGGTCTCGGGTTATTTAACAAGTGACGTTTTGGATTTGTTACAAAAGTGATATTGGAAGTATAGGACCTGTGGGGAGCCAATTAAACTTTCCTGGACATCATCTGCTTGGCAGTGCCCTCCTGCCACCAATATGCCACCTTGCCTACAGAAATAACCAACTTGCTGTGCAGTGGCTGGGAAAGTGCAGTTTAGTTCAGGGCTGTATCCTTTCAGAGAGCAGAAGAAGAAGATTAAAGACAGATTTCCATTGTTTCTGTTACAGATCTGTCAAAATGACCACACCATGGAAATAGTCTGGCCTCCTTGTCTGTGGTGTTCCAAAGAGTCAGTGCCAGGGAGAAACTGTGACTGAGTAAATATGTAAGTGAATAAATCTTAAAAGCCAGAGAACCAAACTTAGCATCTACTCTGTCACCTGAACCAGATTTCCTCCCTTTTGTACAAAACTGATGTGAAAGATGAAATTATGCCCCATCCATTCTCACTGTTTCAACGCATCCATATGAGAATCCATTTTAAGGCAGGGCAGAATGCAGCTGGGAAAGTCACACTGGTAAAGATGTACGAGAAAGGTTTACCCTGTCTAGGCTGGGTAGAGAGCTCCTAAATAAGACAATTAGAAAAGCTGAATTTTAATTGCAAAAGCAGAAGATTTGCCCCGTGATAGACATGGAACTGTGTGAGGATGCTGTTACAGGAGTTTCAGGGAGCAAAACTTGCACTTGAAACTGGATTTATTAGAAATTTTATAGCTCTATTTCTCATCATGCGATATTGATTTTACAGCTAGATATAAATGAGTTAAAATAAAAGGGAAAAAATCCAAAGCTTTATAGTAGTGACCAAAGTGATCTGCTATAGAAGTCTCTTGCTCATACAAGCAAACTAGAATTGCTCAGTCCTGGCAGAGCAGTCTTTGTGTGGCCAGGCCACACAACGAAACTTGTGGAAACTCCAGCAAAGCTGCTTGCAGAAGTAGAATAGGCTTCCTAGGAGAAGTGCAATTTTAGCAGAATAATTCTGTTTACATAGCAGCTTTCACTGGTGCAATTATGATTACTAGATATTACACTGCTCAGTCTCTGCACCTGAGAGGATTCATTCCTGTGCCAACAAAACCTACAGACCAGGCCAGAAGGAAAAGTTGAGTTAATCAGAATACAGATGAGCTCTTTATGACTTACCTCTGTTTTGCCACTCTTATTACACAAGCAAAATGAAAGTCACCTCATTATGCTAAAACTGTACCAGTACTCAGCTTCCTGCTACTGGATTCTATCTGGAAACCAGCTATGTTGATGGATGTAGTGAAGAATAGGCAGGTATAGACAAGGAGAGATCCAAGGAGTGGCCAATCATCACAGGAAATTCAATAATCTTTTGATCTCTTGCTGTATCCAAATAACTTAAACATTGCAACTAACAATAGTATCACATGAAAATTCTCATTCTTCCCTGGTGTGCATTGCAACAATATGTTCCCCTTCAGCCCTCAGAAATCTTATGTCCATGCTATTTCTTTATGGCTTGTTTGTTTTTCTCTCCTTCACTGCAGACCAGCTCTGCTGGTCCTACAGTCTGGCTGTATCAGGTATAAAGCAGAGCATGCAATACACTTTTTCAAGGCACTCAAGCATGGACTATTTTTCATTCTGGATTCCCTCTACCCTTTTTGCGCCATAACTTTTCCCAGTGCAGTGATCAACCCGTCCTCCAATCAGCTTTACAACCTCACCAACAATACTGCTCCATAGATCAGCCCAGGTTGTTGCAGGATCATGATGGTTTTATACCTCCAGCCTGCCACTTCCCACTGCCCCTAACTACCCTATGAGTGGAAGTCCCAGGGTTGTTTGTAAGCTGGTGTGTGTAATACAGCCAGCCTGTCCGGGGTTATAAATTTGATGTATTTCATACTTAAGTAGGAGTGTCAACTGTTAAATCCATTCCTTGCTAAAAATAAAAGCTACATAATAAGCCTGATACTGTAGATCACTTTAAACCAGATACTGTAATCCCCACTTGAGACAGATACATGACCTATTAAATTAAACATAGATTCCCTGAAATTGCATGCAGAACCTCTCTCAGATCAGACTGACTCCATTACTTTACCCTGTAAATAGAAATATTGAACTTCTGTATATATTCAGACATGATGTATATAGTCACTTATCAGCCTTTGTATATGCATGCTGTATTATCAGATATGTGCCTTGAAACAAAAACAATGTTGACAACATTTTTAAAACAAAATTCCTGATGCAATCTTTCAAAATATGTACTTAATTTTCTTAACAAAATAGGTCTTTATTTTCTGAAGAGGTGACATCTATGACAGGTGAGAGAAAAAAAAAAGCCATCTATATTAAGGCACTGAAAAATGTTTTGGGGGATACATATTTGAAAACAGATCTTAACAACTGGGAAAAAAGCCCAGAGCTGACAGCCTCTGGAATGCCCTTATATTTGAATAATTCCACTGACTTTTTTTTTTTTTTTCCTAGGAAAACACATATTTTTCTGTATGATTTGCAGCTCAGTAATCTCTGTTGTTGTAGTTGTATTTTACAACTTTCTAGCTGTCTTCACTCTGTTACTGAAGGGTAGCTTTGGTGATCTATGTGATGGAAACGTTGACAAGAGCACTAAGATGACACTGGGAAAGAACACAGCCCTGTGGCCTGATCTAGAGAGAGGTTTTGATCACAGCAAGACTTCAGCCTTATCTTCTTGTGGTTCCTCTGATGGACATAAGAATGAATCCACATCTTCATGTGGGTTACTGCAGAATGAAAGAAACAGGTTTTGTATATTTTATCCCTGTGTGGCACCTACTTAGTGTGCTTTACCACTAACTGTGCATGGGCTGGACACTGCATTATATTATTATGTACAGGGTTAAACCAGATTACTGCTGAGTACCCACACCCAGCATTTCACAGCTGCTCTCTTGCTTTGGCACACAGTCAGGGCTTTCTTCCAACACAGCTCAGCAAAACTACTACCTTCATGTCTTGCAGCAACTCTCATTTATTTATTCAGATTTATCACCACACCTATCAAGCTCTTTGCTTTTACATGTTTTCTTTTTTTTTTTTTTTTTTTT
>VYZS01101164.1:36956-48904 GCA_013400695.1 Neodrepanis coruscans | reverse complement strand
TGCACAGGGTCCAGGTTGTACATTGCTGCGGTTCGAGACGGCCAACTGGGAGGACAGAATCACTATCTGGACACATTTTGGTTTTTTTCCTTTTCTATTTTTCTCCCAATAGCGGTGTCTGAGTTTCTTTCCTTTTTGGGGGTGGGGGGGAAGGGTAGCTGAGGCTGTTTTTTTTTTTCTTGTTGTTCAAGTTTTCTGTTGTTGTTTGTTTTTTTTCTCCCCACGGGGGGAGGGAACGGGCACTCTTTTGTTTCCCCCTCTCTCTTTTTTCTTTTCTGTTTTAAATTTTAATAAATTCTGTCCCATCTAATTATCTAATGAGTTCTCATTCAGATTCTGGTGGGTAATTGAATTTTGTCTGCTGTTCTAAACCGGCACATATACTTAGCAGAATCTTTCTGTGGAGGAGAGAAAGCTTTACATCTAGGTTTGCACCATGTTGGTTTTGGACATGCAGTGAGTGCATGGTGGAGTACTGGTAGGAGTTTCATTGTGAAGTGAAGTTCTGAGCCCAAACAGAACTTGCAGCAATCAGATAATATTCTAAAGAAGATTTTCATGGCAGGTCTGAAGATTAATCCCTAATACAATAATTTCATAGGACAAGGTATGCATAAAATAAGTAGGAAATGGCGTGTTCTTTTCCTTTAACAAAATGGGAGCAGGAGCACCAGGAGCTTTGCCTCAGGACATATGGGAATTCAGTAGTGAACTTTGAGCAGAATCCACTCCATGCCTTAACAACCCTGTTAATCAGCATTATTGCTACTCTTCCTGTTATTGCAAACAATTATAGCAGGTCTGGAAAGAAAACTAAGGAAAAACAAGCAATCAAGTTTATCAGTCCATTTTATTTTTATCTAGTTCAGTACAGTCGCTACTACAATGTACATACTCTGAGCACTACATAAAATGTTTTAATGATCAGGATAGAGGGTTACTAGCTAAAGGACAATTAAGCTGTTACCTCCTAAGTCGCTTGTTACACATTTACATCTGGAGGGAAATTGTACTCTAAAGGCTAAGCCTGCAAAGGGCTCCTTGACAACATGGGGTGGTGCTCTGCCTAATTTCAAGCATCCTAGGGCCAAAGCCTAAAAAGAAACTTTGGGCTTGTAATTCTTTCCATGGTAGTACCTGCCTGCCTCAGTGTGTGGAGGAATTCACAACAGGCAGCACATTGAGCAAGGATCATGATGTATCTTCAGTGTAAGTACTTTCTAGGGCACAGATGCCTTACACAGATGCAGGACATGAGGATTGGTAGTCTCCCCTCCCAGAATGAGGTATCTGAAAAAGGTATCTTCTCTTCTTTCTTTTTTTGACAGCCAAGGATTAGTTGTTTCATCCTTCCTGAGGGTTTCACAGGAGCAGCTGGTGGTACTCCTTGTGTTTCAGGAATCCCCCGATCTGTCAATATACTGGAAAGAGCAAGAAGCAAATGTTTGCCCTCAGAGCTGTGCTTGTATAGGAGTGTAATGGTTTGGCTTAAAAACTGCAGGGGAAGACAAAGAAAAAATAACTCTTTCTCCTATGCCCACATTTGGCTGGGAGGAGTAGCCAGGTNNNTTCCCCTCTTCCTGTCTCGAGTGACACGTGGTCGGTGCAGGGGGGTGGGGACCATCTTGTCCGGGGTAGGGTGTAACCTATATTCCCTTCCCCCTTCCCTTCTCAGGTTACTCTGTGTGTGTGTGTCTCTCAGAGGGAGTCCCAGCTGGCCATAATTGGGCACTTACACCCATTTATTCCCCCATATATCTACATTTTAATAAATTGCTGCCTTCCCTATCTGTCTCTTGTCCGTTGATAAACCTAATATTGTCCTAAACCAGGACAAGGAGCTTATTTTTTATGTCTATTGGTGTTACTGGTGAGGTGTCCCCAAAGGCCTTGCACTAGGTTCAGAGGCTGAATGCAGCAGAATCTGGAGACTAGACAAAACATATATGCGAGGAAGATCTGAAGTGTGTATTTTGTGCACTAGAAGCTTCTCGGATATTTAAGAATGTATATGGTTTTTCTGAATGTGGTAGTTTGAGGCTGAAATCAAAATACAATAGGGTGAAGTGAGAGTCACTGACATAACACTTACACTGAATGGACCTGGGAAGCTGTGGGAAGGGAGAGGAGGACAAGTACCGGGAATTTGACCCAGAAGAATCTCTGCAAAACTTCACTATCTTGCTCCTTAATCAAGTACACATTGTAAAAATTATAGGAGATATAAAGTGAAATATCTAAAGAGGCATTTCAATAAGTACAGGCTTAGAGCTAATGACTATCATTCATGTCATTCCTTCTTTACTATTACTCACCCAGTGGCTTGAGCATTTCCTACTCTGACTTCAGTGTCTTCCTTTTCATCCTCAGGAAAATGTTACAACAGTCAGTCTAGAGGCTATATTGGGAAAGAAAAATAGACATTTTAGTTTACTGGCCTGAAGGAAGGGAAAGTATGAGTACAATCAGACATGTTGGCAGGCCACCTGAGATAAGGAAGGAAGTCCTGGATTCCAGTCTTACAACTAGTAATGGCTTCATTTGAAAGACTGGAGTTGTTTTTAATAGGAGAAAATTCATATTCCAGGACAGCCAATAGCCTTGTCATAGACAAGTATAGCCTTGAAATAGGCAAGTAGAACCAAAGTTGCGTAAATATTGCAACCACTACTCCTTGGTCACCATAGTTTTGCTGAGCTTGAATATTTAAGGATATTAAAAAACTGGCTACCAGAGCAAAACTTGTTTGAGAACTTAGTAAGGCAAATTTGCATATCCCATTTATGTTCAATAATGAGAAAATTGCCAGATTTCTTAGCCCTGTAAAAAAGCATTTCTGGGCATATACAACAGCAGATTTTTTGATATTTAGATACTTTAAAGTAAAACATTTAAATAGGATTAGGCAAAAACTGAGAAGGCGGTTGAGAATCTCTGTAGCAAACAGATACTTCATGTATGTGATTGCAGCTCTGAAGTGAATCTATAGTGGCACCTGTGAATTTCTCATGTCCATGCTTAAATCTGAAAGCTGGACATGCTTAGATCTGAGTTTGCCGGTGAATAAAGATAATAAGTTCCAAGCTCCCCCATCCATCACAACTTAAATGTGAAGAATTTTGAATATGTTAATTCTGATTTAGTAAATATTTAACTAGGATTACTAGTTTTGGGCATTGAAGAAACTGGATTCAAACAAAATCACAAAGTTCCTTTAAAACCCCTAAAAAGTAATGAGATCCTTTCATTTCCCCTTTGTTTTTAAGTTGTTTTGTTTTTTTTTCCCCAGCATTTAGTACCTACTTAATTTACACCAACAGACACTTCTTGGTGAAGAAAGAGGAGCTGGAAACTCACATTTTATATATTAAAAAAATCCTCTTGAATGTGCATGATTTTAGATCTTAGGGTCCCTGGAAGAACTGTCTGAATATGGTACAAACAGGAATGCAGGCCTGTAATTTATCTCTTAAGGGTTAATCCTTAGGAAATAATTCTTTCTCAAGGGAAAGGAAGAAGATGCTATGAATGCAAGCAAAATTTCCATAGCTGTCCTGAGGAAGCATAGAAAAGGCTTTCTCTTGATCCCAGTGGTGGAAGGAAGGCCCCTGGATCACACAAGAAGGTAGGCGTTGCTTTTCTTGCTTTCCTGGACACTGGGCGAGTCAAATCGTCTGCTTTCACAGGCTGTGTGATTCTCAGGGCTGGGGATTGCGCAGAACTGTTTGTTTTCACTTCCTTAACCAGTTGTCATCTTGGATAAGGAACACATACTCTAAGAAACAACTTGAGCTGCTCTCTTTCTTATATTAAGGCTCTTCTAAATCAACCTTGTACCTGTAAGATTCAAGCTGGCCTTAAGTGTTGTATTTCAAATAACACACACGTATCCTTTCACACCCCTTCTGTGACCATGTAATTACTTCTCCTATTAATGGGAGCGGCTAAAGAGGGAGGATAAACTCACAAAACAGTGTCTACAGCATGACACATGTGCTTAGTTTGGGCGATGAGGCAAATGCAGTATGCTTTTTCTCTCTTCAAGGATCATAAAACAGTTGAGGGACATTACTATTTCCCAGAGCCATCAGAAATTAATCCAAAAATCCTGCAAATATTTTCTTTTCACTCTATGCTTATTTTACAACACAAATCCAGTGAATTTTTAGTTCAATGTCTGTAAAAACTTAAAAGGAAAATTACTTCTGCCATTACCGCTATTACAAATTTCCAGTGATGTGAAGTCAGAAGGTAAACTATACTGGAAGTTGGAACCATCATAGATTCTAAGTTGCAATAAAAGAATGCAATGGTTTCTAAGTATCAGGGAACAAATTTTAAAAACTTTCAGGGAGAAATTTTCAAAACTTTATTTTTTTTATCCCACAGAAAAATTTTCAGAGGAATGGAAATTTTCTGTTGGAATGCACACCAGTTCAAACAAATATTTTGGGGATCTCTCTGGTCCAAAACTTGATTTCCTAATCAAAACTAGAGAGAAACTGAAGGATGTGATGAGAAGAGAGTGATAAAAAACCCAGAATAGCAAGGAGAAACTTAATCAGGCCCTGACTGAGACAGAGAAAGTCATCAACTAGGGACTCTTCTCCACATAATATTTACTAAACATTACTAAAAAATCTAGATGAAAAAAACCTGGATAAACCTGAATAAAGAGGACAGCATAAAGGAAACTGTAATTGTCTCTCATACGCATCTTGAGTATCCAAAACATTATAGTACAATGATGGGTCACTTTCAGTTGGCTTTTCCTTTATCTGATGTTATGAATAGAGCTTCAAAGAATCTTGATTTCATGATGGAAGCATTTCAGAAAACTTTACAAGCTTCATGGTACATTAAGCATATTTCCTCCCCAACTGTGTGGCAGGTGTTTAATCTTTAAATTGAAAATTCACTGCAGTGTGAAAGTCTTCAGTATGGCATTTTTTCATAATACTAAACTCAAAGCTTTAACTACCAAAAAAAAAAGAAAAAACAAACAAACAAAAAAACCCAAACACACACACCGCAAAATAATAAAAAAAACCCAAACACAAAACAAAGTGAACCTTATCAGAAACCAGGACGATCATAGTTATGATTGTCAGGATCCTCAAAATTAATTACAACTTCAAGCTATGACAGAGCCTAAAATAGCAAGAGCTGCTGGTGATCCAAAAATCACTCACAGCATGTCCAAGCTAGTATTTGGCAGAGAGCATATGCAACTTAAAAAAAGAACACAACCCTTTAGGCCCATGCAAGCAATTAAGCTTTTTGTGGAAATGTCAGGCCTAAGTATGAAAAGGTCTTTCAATTGTTTATGTACAACTTTCCTCTAATAAGTGAGAACTGATTTTGATTTTTGCCCCTTCATTTTTCAAATAAGACCAGATGGGCAGAGTTTTGGAACGCAGCTGTTCTGTTCAAAAACAAAATAAAGAAGAAAAAGGAATGATTTTGCCAAGTCAGACCTCATGATTCTTATAGTGAGGGGGTACAAGTAAATGCCAATCAGCTTAGCAGCATTGAGAGCTACGCAAGGAACTTAGCCTGGGAGCTCTGCTGACGACGTAAAACAAGAAGACATTTCCAGAAGTGTCTGTCAAACAAAGTATAAAAATAATCAGAGGCTGATGGCAGAAGTTAGCGTGACTCTGATGTACAAGTGGATGAAATTTAACAGCACTTTGATAACTTTAATTTCATTGTTGCAATGCTTCTTGCTGATGTTCTTAATACAGTGATCAGTGAGCTAAAAATAAATGATATAGCTGTCAGAGCTACCTCAAAGTACTAATGGGGACGGTTTTTCTTTCACAAAATCACAGAATATTCTGAGTTGTAAGGAACTCAAAAAGATTCATCAAATCCAACTCTTAAAGCAACTAGCCTATACAGGGATTGAATCCATGAACTTGGTGTTTTTAGTACCAACTGAGATAATTTCATCACACAAACTGTTAAATCACTGCTGTCATATTAATCTGTGCTTTCTGCCGTCTCTTCATTGGTCTGTCTTTCATGTGAGAGACAATGACTTATTCCTCTGTCTCCATCCACTTCTCCTACTCCTCTGAGCCTATAACAATATTTTAATTCTCGAGCTTGATGACCCCAACACCGACTAACTGCCAAATAGGTCAGTAGAATGCAAAAAAATGTTGTCTAGTGAATAGTCAAAACCACACGTCTTTGCTTCTGGAGCCTTGCCTCAGTTTGTATTCACTAGAAGAATGCTACGCCAGTCTCTTGACTTTCTGGGTTTCAGTATGTAAATTGAGATCAGTATTAATCAATAGCATTGGAGAATGAGGAGGTTGCACTAAATGATAGTTCTTTAAAATCCTTGGGTAAGAGAGTGATTATATAAATGCTATGATACTGTCAAACCATTTGTAAGAGGAAATACATAACATGAAATATTGTAATGTTATTTTCTTTTATTTGCAATGTGTTCAAATGCCTTCATGCTAAATAGAAAGCCGAAATGTAGAACCTTATTTAGATTTTTGGTGATGTATCCTCGAAGATTATTGTGTTAGTCTGAGCTCTTTCTAGAATTTATGAGTTATATTTGTTCGTTTTGCCTCTGTTTTCCCTTACATCTGTGATCTGTCTTATTTATTTGGATTAAAAGATCTTTTCAGCAAGGACTGTAGTAATGTATCTGTGGTATCTATGAGTTAATCGTATTTTAGCCGTGTTGGCTCTGCTTTAACACATAGTGCTAAAAATTAATCAATTTAGTGTTTAGATTTACAACTGCTATTTGATGGAAAGTTAGAGTCCACAGGCAAGTGATATCCTCTTACATTGGCAAAGCATGAAGAAGTGTATTCCTCTCAGTAGGTCAAAGCAATAAAAAAAGTGAGGGAATGCATGTGATGTCAGTGCCACTGCAATATAAAGCTGAGATAGAAGCATATGTCTTCAAGAAACAAGTAAAAAATGAACACTGAGAATATCAAATTGTTCCTGTTGGATCCCTTTGTTGATTGTAGTCTTTGTGAGCCTTTCTCTTTGTTCCCATTTCTTTCTATCGTGTTACTTGGTGTATCTTTCTTTCTATGTATAAGAGAAAATGGAATATTAAAAGCAATCCAGGACACATATACCAATATTTGGCCAATAACACCAGAGGAGAGGAAGAGTGAGTTCTTCTTCATTTCACTACTAAAATTGCAAAAAGATGGGAGCATCATGATTCTCCAGTTAAGATGGCAGCTGGGGGTAGGTTGTGTTTCAAGGCATTTTATGAGACTGGAGTCTCAAGATGATGAATCACTTAGTCCTGTGAGGGACTAACCACAAAAATACTCAACACTCACACAGATACGGGTGATGATTTGATTTCAGAGATTATTCATTTGCCCTAAAAATCTAAAGAAATGCAAGTCCATAACAGTGATGAGAAGCTGGCTTGTTGAAGAAATGTGTTCTCTTGAATGAAAGAATGGATGGTGGGCTATGTTTGGAATGCCAGAGCCAATGCAATAGCACAGAGTGAAAACATGACTAGTTCTTGTGGCAGATGGATATAACTGAATACAAATATCTGCCTGGAGAGTCTCTTCAGTCATACCCTAAAATATACTAGTATAGGAGGCAGTAGCACAAGCTGTGATTCATTCCATCAAATTCTGCACAGTTTGGGTTAGCTCTGTAAAATATGTCTCATAAAGACAGGAGAATGTTAAAGCCCTGACTGTAAAGTATCTCCACTGTGCCTGATAAGGCTCAAATCTGGGGAACAAAGAGACTATTCAATCTGCCCTCCTCCTTGGTTTGTCTTCAGAGCCTTCAAAGGAAGGGTGCCCAAACAAAGTCTATTTCACACATATTGCTGAGAAGAAACTAAATGTCAGACTAGTCCAGCCTGCGTCTGACCCAGCGAGCCTAAAACAGAGACCTTTGTATCCCATTGCCAAAATCCGGAACCATCCAACTCACTTGACTTCTCATTGTATAAACTATGAATAACTAATTCCACACATTGTCAAGTGGTGCAACAAGGCAAAATCCACCACTGAGGAGAGTATGCTCAAATCAAATCTTTTATGTCCAGTGGTTACCTTTAAGGTCACCTCCCAGAGGTGGTATTTTGCTGTCTTTTCATTGTACATTGGCTGTTTTTTGACTAGGGAACAGTGTTCCCCTCAGGCATCAGAGGGAAAATACGGTACACCATCCCAAGGATTAGGAAAACCAGTGGGGCTAAGCAATAGCACACAAATGCCAAGGAGCTGATTTTGATGTGTTGGTTAAGACTCCACAGGAGTTCCAAGGCCAAATCCCGTGGATCTTGCTGCTGGCATGCAGAAGAAGTTTCCCTCTGGCTTCTTCACTGCTCTCAATCTTTTTGCAGAGGCAGCATATGCAGCAAGGTTGTGGGGCTGCCCTTGGCTCCTGGCCAGCACCTGCATGCTGAGCCCTGGGCAGAAGGTGATGGACCACAAAAGGCTTGCTAGAACTGCTCCCAGCATAACTAACATATTCTTCACTTTGAACTTTCACTCCCATGAAAGACGTTTAGTACGTTTGTTTTTTGACCCTTCCTCTTGCTAGCGGGCTCCAGCTAAAGCATGGCCTGCACTCCTGCATATGTCAATTGTACCTGTTTGTCTACTTTGCCCCACTTGTTACCTTCTCTGTAGCTATGGCTGAAGTCATGGGTGTTGGTGGAGGGACATCTCCTAAAACCATCTTTCTGATTTGCAAAACCTGAAATCTTTCCAAAGTACATTTATTTGCAATTTCCTTCCTTGACATAGCAAGCTTACGTCAAATTCACCATCATGGGGTTTGATACCTTGTGCTCTCAGCATGTGGCAGAATGGCTTAGGACACTGCTTTCTTTGTTGGAATCAAGAAGAATTGGACTGACATTGTATTTTATTCTGTGTTATATTCATGCAGAAATGAAAACAAATGTTGTTGTAGTGGTTTGGATCATTTACATGAACACATTGTTCCTATAGAACCTACATAACTGCCCAATAAAGACAGAGGCCAGTTATCAATGAGTAAATTACAGCAATGGTTGACAGTGGTGTCTGCTTTCCATCCCAGCAGTAACATACCTAGAGGACATGATTAGGAGTAGAAGATGAGAAAAAAATATACAGGCAATTAATATAGGCACACATTTAAAAATAAAGTATTGCAGTATTAGCAGAGCAAGTCTTGCTTAGGAAAGCTTTTAACAATTATCAACAATTCTTTAGAAAACAGCCACAGTTTACATGTGTAGTCAGTTGCTTTCTAATTGCTACAGCAGGCTACCACTGGGAAGAACAAAGGAAATATTTAGCACATCGTAAATTCTTCTGCAGCCCTGCCGAGTGGCTGGAGTTCAGATTACAAGTTTATAACCAACATTTGAGAGCAATTTCTGTTCCACTTTGAGAAAGTGGGTGAGGAAGTTGTTTGACACTTTCTTCAAATGCCTGAAGTAATGTGTGTCTGAAAGAAATGCGGGTTCAAAACTCTCATCCACTTGTCTTTTCATTCAGGCTTGCAATGTTCTGTAATATATTTAAATGCTAAAAATACTCCTTTGCTAAAAAACAGATGAATGTGTCATTGTTGTTCCTGTTGTTATAACTATTAGCTTCCAGCTTTACTGCTTTTGTGGGTGATTTGCTGGAATCTTGCAAGTTGATTGGTATTTGCTCCCACCAATGCTAGGGGTCTTGCAAATGCTGCATGGGGGTATGTACTGGTAATTGGAGGGGACATATTAGTCTTCTTGAGTTGGTACTGAATCATGTCCATGTCTTGTGAATGAGGTGTTGAACTTCTGACAATTGTAAAGATTTCATGATCTAGAAAATATGCTGGTGCCCCAGCCGACACAAGTCCCCCTTTAGTTTGTGTGCTGGGTGAATTCAGATGTTGCTTAAGATTTTTTTAACTTCATAGGGATAGAAGATTCTCCATTAAGTGTTCTTAATGAGAAATTTTGCTGTCTACTTAGAAGATGCTAGTAAATGTAGAAAAGGTGTAAGAAAGGGAATTTTCTGTGTTATTGTTATTCAGTTTAAAGTAGTTTCAGTGTTAATCTTTAACTTTTCTGAATTTCTCTTTAAGGGAAAAATTCTCTTAGAAATTAAATCATATTAGATGTTTGTCTACATCTATTTTGATATGCTTGCTTCTTCTTTCTCTTTTTTTTTTTTTTGAATGGGTTTGTCAGTACTCCAGTATGTCAGCCAGCATTACAGCCAATCTGTACTTGTTTCCCTCCCTCAGCAGTTGACTTAAAAATGCAGCACACTTAGAGCTGAGAAATTCAGAAAAATGAAGGATTAAGTAGAGTTTTTAAAAATCACTTTTCAGTGTTCTTGACAGTACTGAGTCTATGTTCTTTTCTACATGTAGTATGTCTACATGTAATGTATTTTTTACATTGATGGCCTGAGAAAAAAATCAGTAAACATTCATATATTCAGTTTAATAGTGATACATCGGAAACACTGTCAGTATTTCATTGAAAGAGGAACAATACACTTGTCTGCCAAAAGTCCTCCACCAGCCTCCAAGTCTATAACTCTAAAACAGTAACGTGTTTATGAAATCTACTCTCAGTCACTTGTGTAACAATTTTCTGGGGATGTATTCCTACATCAATAAGAGCTGTTGACTGTCTAATCATATTCAACTCTATAGAAGATACAGAAATGCTAGGAAAGCAGTGAGTCTGTAACGGATGGAACAAGGATGAAACATGATGTTGCAGATGTTGCAAGAAGAACACTGGATGAAATCATAGATACTGTCATATAGTTACCTTAACTTCTGTATTATCTGATCATGGTGAGTTTAGCTATAAAATCTTAAAGTCACACTAATGCGTTGTCTTACATTCAACTGTTTATTTAACTTTCTTCAAAGTGAAAATTATTAACTAAGTGTATCCTTTACAAAAAGTCTTTAACTATCACAAAATTCTTGTCTACCAATTGCATTAAAATAATGTTGTGTTCAAATTGTTCCTTGTCAGCCCTTGATAATTATTACTGAAAAACAGTCTAAAGAATGAAGATATGTATGATGTTGTGTTCTCTGTGTAACAGTAATGTACAGTGATTGTTCAAAATTTGGAAAAAAAAAAAGAAGTTACTAAATAGTTTAAGCCCTGTCTTTAACTTCAAGAAATCCTAGTGTCACACTTTTGAAGAACATTTGTTTCTGGGTTGGACATCTACAATGACCAGAGCAAAGTGCTGCATTCAAACACGGCAAAAGGATAAGTGATACACAGGCTGATCTACATCAATAGGAACTTGGTCTGTAACTAAAAGCAGCCACTGTCTTGGTATGGTCTTACACCATCACTGTTACTCCATAAAAATTAAGTAGGATTAGGTAAATTTTTAATAGTTTAGTTGCAGGAGACACAGCAAACCTGTGTCATTAGAGGAAAAATCCCAGTTCTTGGCCATTGTGGAGAGATTCAAATGCTTGAAGCAGCAATATAATGGAATGGCTGAGGTGCTGCATAGAAGTCTGTTTCTATTTATGTCTTTCTATCATCAGCTTTGCACTTTCCACCCCCACACACATTACTCTTCTTCCCCTGAATAAATGGAATATTTCACCCATGAATAATAATCTTCTTTCACTAACCTGAAAGTGCCACACAATGCCTTCACACCTGCAGCATTTACAAATTGCAGGTCTTGTGGTCATGAAAGGAACTTAATAAACACACTTCACAGGTGAAATGGCTTTGGGTTAGAAGGAAAATATTTGGCTAAAACCTGATGGATTTTATCTTTACAAAGTATGTAATTTCACCAGACTTAAGCTCCTGTGGCCCACAGTCACACCAAAACTATTTCCGTGACAGTAAAGCTATCTAGAGGACATATTGTAAATGCATTTACTTTTATAGTTTGTTTGCCAGTTTGGTAATGCCTGTTTAAAAGAAATTGCAGAAG
>VYZS01101164.1:0-10752 GCA_013400695.1 Neodrepanis coruscans | reverse complement strand
AACCGTATTTTCTCAGCTGTTTTGGCCTTTTTGTATCAAATGGTCAATAATATTTGGAGCAATGGAGAATGATGACATTACAGCCATAACAACCATTACTGATTTCAGTAAAAAAAAAAAGAGGTAGTATGTCACCAGGCTTGTTTCTACCTATTGAAGCACTTGTCCTTAGGAGACTACTTTTTTCTCACTCCTTGAGCCTTATCTTTAGGAAATGCTAATTCATTTGCATTTACATAGACTTGTCTTTTAGTAGGGAAACTGTGGGAAGCTGTTTCTCCTGTCATGACTGTCATTCCTACTGGTTTCTGGATTTCAGTAGGAAACTGTGGCCCCTATACAGTGAAGTCTTGTAGGCTGTGCAGTTTAGGCTGATAGAATGACTGTAACATGGACATCAGCTTGATATGTAGCCTTGAAATTGTTTCCAATCTCAGTTTGTCGAGGTATGCATGGAATATATTTCAGTTCCTGTGCTGAAACAGGCTGTGTCCACAGTAGTGCAAGGCTGTTTACCTACTGATCACACAGATCTGAATTACAACATTGATTCTTTCTGCACCAGGGTGCAGGTGCAGCTCAATATGTGTCTCTTGTACAGCACAGAAACAAGAACATTCGTGTATGGTGATCTGGTGATGATCATAATCATTGTTATTGCCTTTAATCATAGCGACATTTTTCCAAAATCAATTGTGATTCAATTCAGTATATATCCCTGGTTAAGCTATGCATATTACAGGGGCATTTTAAGAGCATACAGATGGGTATAATTTCTATGGTTTGGGTTTTTTCCCCTTACAGATTTATATCTTTGTGTTAGAACAGATGTATTTCCCTATACTGTGTTTTGTCCTGCAAGCATTGTTTAGTAAAGGCTCATGTCTCCAGACTGGCCAGTCTATTCCTGACCCACAAACAGGTGTTTTGACAACCTCCAAACACTGTTATGTACTGTGGATGGCACATGTGAACAATCATCGCAGCCTTTGCCACTTTTTAGGCAGCTCTCATTCCTTTGAATGATTTAATTAGCGAAGATTTAATTTTTAAAATTCACCTCCAGTGAGTGTTATGTATCAAGATAGCAGATAGATAATAAATAAAAACAAGGAATGATTGTATTTATGGTTATATGGCCTGACAAAAGCTATTTGGAACTAATATAATTAGTTTTTTCTGGCTTCATTAAGTAATGATGAGTGCATTTGCAGTACATCTATGAGTACATTATGAAGTTTCATTGCCTCTTTGAGAATACCTTTGCAGATTTATCATCAGATTTAATGCTATGGGTTTTAAAAATGTGTGTCATCTAAATGTAGGAAAAGGATCTGGGACAGGATCATGAAGAACCATCTCCTTCTAAACTGAAAAATCATTGCTGAGCTGAGAAACAGGTTGTTTCTGCTTACACCCAGTTCATCTTATAGCAAGCAGAATCAGATCAGAAAATCATCTAAAAAAAATCCTTTTTGTCTTTTTGTCTGCCTAAGATGACTTCTATATGAAGATGTACTTGGTTTCAGAACCCAAAACTTCACAGATTTCACATTATTTTGTCTTAGTAAATAATAGTAACAGCAACAACAATTTTTTTTTCTTGATTGACTCCATTTGTACTCACATATTTTTTTAGATGAGGGCATACTTAATATTACAGACTGTGACTGACCAGCAGGATATTTGGTATTTGTCTAGCTTTAAGCAGCAATTTTGACTTTTGAAATTTGTCTTTTTTTTTTGCATTCAGTGCTGAAATGTACAAAACCACTGAGCTTGTTTCATGGAATTTATTTCACCCTGGCCATGTTGAAGGCATATGTGTAGACTACTTTAGTTTACCTCATCAGGAAGATTTCATAGTAGCAGAGATTTTTTGATATGATGTAGATTCAGATACTGTTAAATTGATGACAGGGCTTTTTTTTGGAAATGTCGCTTTTCTCACCTTAAAATATATATCTTGGAACAGCTGTTGAAAAAAAAATGGCTGTACTCAAAATTATGGATAGAAATTACCTTTTTCCTCCCTTGTTGCTGAGGTTCCTTACTGTTTCAGGTGAGAAGCAGGTGCTGGTAATATAGTGTTACTCCACAGATGCGTGCAGGAAAGTACTATATTAGTACAAAACAAACATAAAAGGTCTTAAAAAAAGAGTTGCAGGGGAAAGAGAGGAGGTGACCTATCTCATCTCTCTGCTTTAATGCTATGTTTTGTAGCTACTAAATGTAAGCAACTTCAGGGTATGTTAACAGGCACACAGCTGTAAGCCCCACGAAGCTTTAACACAGACTGCATCCCAGCAACTTAACTTTATTTTGGGAGGTTATGGGATAAGTCAAAACCTGATCTCCATTACAGCTAGATTCCAGAGATATGATCTATTTCAGCTAAGGCTCAGAGTGGCCATATTATTGGAAGTGGGTGAAAATCCACATGGATTTGGCACTTCAGACATGCTTAATTAGAATTCTTTAAAAGCTGTAATGGTTTTATAGGACTACAGATAGACACTATAAGTGTAATGATTCTGTAACATGTTTATTCCTGGAAACTGCTTATGAATTCTCACAATATTACTGTATCATTTGCATGTTCCATAGGCCTCTTAATTTCAGAAAGAAAATTAAGAAAATCCTAGGAAAAAATGAAAAGAATGCATTAAATTGCTAAATTTCTGCCCTGGAAAATTATAAGAAAGAACCAATAGATATTAATAGTGGAGAATCATTGATAGCAAAATGTCTTAGCTTAGCATAGCTTAGCTTTTATTTCTGCCTATTCAATTGACTTTCTTAAGCAAGACATCAGGATCCAGATCCATCTCACCTAACTTTGACATCTAGAAAGGGAATTACTTCTCTAGGCTTCATACTATCATTACTTCATACAGTCTGTCATACTACAGCTAGAAGACATTTCACTTCCCTTTCTAGATTCTGCATGGACTATATCTCATCTTGCTGTGTATTGTCTATTCTGCATGGGTGTCAAGACAAATCCTGGCCATGGGAAATCTTTGCCTCGGGGTCCACTCTGTGTAACAGGTTTTTGCTTGCACACCAGCAATCTCTGCTATTTCTGTAGAGACATGGTTATAGAAGGGCGTAGACTTCTGTCTTAGACTAAATTCCTAACTTTGAGATAGCTGATATCAGACATGATGAATTATAGCACTGTGTTTCTATGTGTGTTTCTATGTGTTCTCACACTGTCAAATAGGAATGAGTTTTGTCTGTCTCAAATTATTAGCATTTGACTCTGGCCTTTAAGTGCTCCTGTTTTAGAAATGAGTCATTTTATACAAACATGTTAGTACTAATTTTACATATCTGCATTACAGAATCATAGAATGATTGAGTTTGGAAGGCACCTTTGGAGGTCATCTGATCCAATTCCCTTGCTCAAGCTGGGCCACCTGCAGCTGGCTACCCAGCACTGTGTCCAGATAGGTTTTGAATAGCTGGGTTTCACTTACTCATTTTTCTGTTACTGGTTAAGCACAGTGATTTGCTTAATATTTAAATTACCAAGACTTTAAAAAAAAAAAAAAAAGAAAAACATCATCTAAGAATGTTCCGTTTGGGACAGAAAAAAGGATTTTATAGGCTAAACATAACAAGTAGGTAGTAGATCTGAGTACAGATAACTGACTTGAAGTCCATGAGGACACCGTTTTGCCGGGTCCTTCATTAGTCCTTAAAAACTCTTTATCTGTCACAATTTCCTTCATATGAGAAGCCTTTTGTTGTTTTGTCATGCAGTGGATTAGCCTTTCTCTGGAAGTTTTTTGAGGTTATTTTCAAAATGGCTCAGAGGGGATAAAAGAGCTAGGAGATCTGAAACATTTACAGTGTAGCTTGATGGTACCCTTCTGAGTGCTCTCAGAGCACACTGGCTGCTGGCTCAATTAAATGCAGTACAGACTATTCTCCATAGGTCATTGCAGCACTGGGGCAGGTGTCCAAGTCACTATGTTAATTAAATGCCACTGATATCTGTGGAAAGTTTAGTGCCCCTGGTTACTGAAATGATTAACACAGGGAAACTTAAAGGAATCCTCACGAATTTTGAGATGAGCAGAAACCTCATTAGCAAAGCACTGATTTCCTGTTTTTCCATGAGAATTGGTGGGTGAGAGATGCATTGAACAACTGGCAGTTTTATTTTGGGAAGAAGATCGTCGTTTTCTCTGTGTGATTCAACATCTAATGGACAGTTACTTATTTTTAGTCCCCTGAAATCTGCCAGATCTGGAAATCTGGAGCTACTTACATGTCTTTTTCCAAGTATCTCATGTCTGCAAACACAAAATTAATGTAACATTTCTTGCAGTCTTGCAGTCAAGAAAGAGTCAGATAAAAAAAAAAGAAAAATGACATACCCACACCACTACTACTTCACTGCACTCCCAAGATTCAGATTCCAGTTTGGCTGGAGATGAAATTGATAGCTCTGCAGAAGGAATGTGGGAATAATGGGCTATGGACACTGTGAATGAATTATGCACTGTAGGCACGGGGCTCCTCAGAGCATCACTGTCCGAAATTTTATTTTTATGTGACACATATTTAGAAAATTGAGAAGGGCTTTGGAAAGTTGGGACAGCTGGTGAGCGTGTGCAAGGTGCCGGGGGAACACTGGGGCTCTGCCAGCAGCCTCTGGCCAAACAGATCTCCAATGTGCCTGCCAGCCCACTGCCCCAGGAGCAGACCGCTGCCGGCACCAGGGCCAGACAGATGCTATGAGAAGGGTGGCATTAAGTACCTTTCAGAGGATATTAAACAAGCATCCTAACTGGTACAAAAAATTAATTGTCGCTAACATTATGTCGGCCTGCTTGGAGCCCTCTCTGCTACTTTCCGCAGTCTGGTAACCATTATGCACAAGAGATCAATATTCTCCTTAGTGCTGGAATTTAAGTAATGATTTCCAATAAAACCCATTGCAGACTGTTCTGGCTAGAGGACAAGGACAAGCCACAAAACATAATGAATATAAATACTTCATTTTCTCTCTTTATTTTCTCATCTTTTCTTTGTTTCTTTCCTTCCTTTCTTCCTTTTTTTTTTTTTTTTGAAAGACTTGAATAATGGAAGTAAGATCTAGTGATAAGACACATGCATGCACACAAAAAGGAGGCATTTTTATCCAGGCCAATTTGCTTAGCTAATGGTTGTAAACTGACACCCATAATGAAATAAAAATGTCTCAGTGCAATGCACGGCTGTGCAATTGCTACCAACACCCACCCTGGCAGACCCAGTGATAGGTGCTGGGGAACATGCCCTTCCACATCACATTTTTCACTTCTCCCTGTTTTGCAGCAGGCAATAGGTACTTTTCCTGAGTGGAATTAAGTAAATACTTCACAATTTTGTGCTGCAGTAATTGTGATGTCTTTAGACATGGTGGACAGCTCCGCTTTGCAGTAACTGTAACTGACACTTTAGGTGCTCAGTACTTCGAAAATGAGGTTTCTAACACTATTTCCATTCTTTTTCTTTTCCTGTTTGAAAACTTGCTTTTTTTTTCTGTCTCTTTCTTTCTTCTAGTCTTTGAGAAGGAATCTGAAGGATGTAAGATGACTGCTACTTGAGAAATGAAATTTCTGATCTATTATCTGTTAGAGAAGGAAATAATTTACAGAGGTGACATAGATAGAGATGTACACATATATCTTCCACATTGTCATAGTTTTATATTTTGCCTTTGGCCTCACTGTACTGCCTAGTTTCTTTGTGTCCTGTGGTACTGGACTGCTGTGGTTAAAATGGTTTCCCCTGGATCTCCCTCGAAGCTTGCAGTTGTCTGATTTCAATCAGTGACAGTTCACTCCACATGTCTAACCATCAATCTTCTGCTCCTGGACGAGTGTGTCACAGCATGGTGCATGTTCCAGTTAAAAAATAGCTTCCACCACAGCTCTCCCTCCTCAGTCATTGGTAAGTACATCTTCGATATTTTTATTAAAAAGGAAAGAAAACACATTATATGGCTTTTTTTTAAAAAAAAAAAAATGGGGAAAAAAAATCAGGAAAAAAAATGGAAGCTGAAGGCAGGCCACTGAAGCTCTGTAAATCCTGGAGGCTATAGGAACAGCAGGAATCAGGAAAGGAGTTTGGGATTATGCAGTAATGATAAAGGTTTTACTTAGTAAGTTACAGTTTGTGTAAGATTTCAAGATTTCAATCTGTATTGCTTTCTACTCTGCACTCCTACAATGATAAAAGTGGACATTGTGAGAGTCTCCATTGATCATCTCCTTCACCCCTTCCTTCTCCAAGAGTGAATACTAATTGCTGTTTGATAACAGTGCTGCTTAGAGATGGAGGTGGTTTTGTCCAAAAACTGAACCAAGCATGTCATGGTCCCTTGCACACATCCTGGGATGGGAATTAAGTGACTGCTTCTCTGTTTTAATTCATCTTTTTAATTACAGTTTGCCAGTTTCCTACCCCATTTTTCCTCTGCATGGCTGAAGTACATGCTCAGGAGCATCCAGAAGTTGCCCAATAGAGGATGGAATAACCTGTTTCCACACAGGTATCCTTAGCCAAACTAGAATTACCTTCTGAAAAAACTGAAGCTACACGGGGTTTGCATAGTAACTCTGCTTGACAAAGCAGTTTTCCATGACAGATCTCAAAGCACTTCATATAAGTAGGTAAGATTATTCTTGTTTTATGAGCTGAAAACTCAGTCACAAGGAGGAAAAGGCAAATTGTGCAAGGACGTAAGTGACTTGAAGGACTGTAAAACTCCTTTCTCTCAAGTGTCAAGGTTGTATTTAGAAGGTACTCTACTTAATATTTCACTCAGTAATAAGCTTTTACTGTTCCTATATCGATTGCAATGAGATTCAGAAGAGAGATTGCATAAATAGGCTTGAGTCAGCCAGGCGTGAGTCTGTTTTTCACATATGATGTGAAAGTCTGTTTCACTTCTTATGCCAATTGTTCTAGTTTAGAAGGAAAAGAAAGGAAAAAGCGGCTAGCTGGGACATAACCACTTTTATGAAAGGCAAATAAAAACTAACTACTTGTGACATAATTATTTCTTAGGCTAAAATTAATGTCACTGTCACATTGTGTCTTTTCAATCAGCAATCTGTAGTGAAATCAATTGATTCTCAAATCTCCTTGACGTTAACCAAAGTCCCTAAATCTGGAAAATTAATCCAAAAAATCACCCAATTCACTCTCTCATGGAAAAACATGTGATGAAAGCCAAAGGAAATAGTTACCCTTAAAGCAATATGTGTTAAAACAGAATAACTAACTACAGGATGAAAAATTTGGCACCAACACTATTAATTGATAACAAAGATTTTTCTGGTCTGTTTTACTTTTTATTCTGTACTTTGTTGGCTTATTCTTTTAGATGGGGGACTAATCAATTTTATTCCCATGAAAACAGTGTAGGATATGTTATTCTCTCTTCCTCCCTTCTGGTAGGCAATGCATCTTAAAAAAGCAAATACATTTAATAAATAATGATTAAATAAGAACATTTCTAGCATAGATTTGCTGCTCACTAGGCTTGAGTTCTTTAAAAGGATATAGGAGAAAATGCAAAGTCATTGCAAGTAACACCAAAATTGGAAAATATGACTAATGATGAAGACGTACCAGAACTGCAGAGAAATATGAGCTAATTTGTAAGTTGGCCTCACCTGTATCACTGTTAAATGCCACATGAAATACTGGCCTTAATTCAAGGACCTCTCATTAAGAATGAAAAATATAAATTATTTTTACAGGATGGTTGACAGTTCTTAGGCATGAAGTAACTCAGAAAAGGATTTAGTGGTTTTGCTGTACAAACAGACCAATAAGATGTCCCAGGGCAACACAGAGGCTGAGCCAGAAAATGCTGTCTTGAGAAGAGACCATCAGATAGAAACAAAGCAGTTTTACTAAAATGGATTACTGTCAACTAGTAAGATTATAACTGGGATATCTCTGTCCACTTTTGGTGTACACATTTAAGTATGTTGGCAATTTGGAAGATGTTCAGAAAAGATATACTAACAAAACTTCAGTCACAGGAGTGAGAGAAAAAAGCATCTTAATTTAGTCACTGAAAAGTACGGGTATAAGATTTGATATAATGATGTTGTGAGGATACTTCTATATAGGAGAACCAGACTTTTTAACTTCACAGAAAAGGTCATTATGGATGGCAGGTGTATCTCGGCAAATTCAGATCACCAGTCAAGCAAGCACACAGCTCTTTTTAGTGAAGGATCTTAACTGGTGAAAGAAAAAAGTCTTATCTTGGAATACAGCGTATTCTCTCTCCTATTAATTCCTTAAATCA
Organism: Neodrepanis coruscans; assembly: GCA_013400695.1. Lineage (NCBI taxonomy): Eukaryota > Metazoa > Chordata > Aves > Passeriformes > Philepittidae > Neodrepanis > Neodrepanis coruscans. The sequence continues at coordinate 2,426 of VYZS01101164.1, read as the reverse complement.
AAGCTGTCTGTCTTTCTGAAAGCACACATACAATTCAGGCAGCAGCAGTTGATTTCATACTGGAACACTTGGAAACATTCTTTGGTCCTGTGCTACAAATAAGGTCAGGCTACATAACTATTATTTTTCTTCCTGATCTTAAATGCTATCAATCTATGAAACATGGACTTAACTTTAAATCTCACTCTAAATAATTTTTCATTTATTTGTTTTCAGTGAAGCCATTTAACATGGTTGAAGTTAAGCATGTGCTCAAGTGCTTTGCTGAGCAGAGAGGGACTTGCCCTCTTCTAACTGATCACATGACAAAATGTTTTGTTGAAATGGTGCCACAAGTCTTTGTATGTCACCAAAGGTGCAAATGAGAAAATTCCGCATGTTTGGTTTTTTTCATAGCTTTGAGTTCAGAAGCTACTCTTTTTCTCTCCATCTAAATTCTTGTGTATTGTACAACAGAGCTGCCTAACGGAACTGCCTCTTCCTGCCTGTTTTGCCACTCTAGGATTTAAGAACAAGTCTGAAACATCAGAAACACCTGAAACATCAGAAGTCCTCACAAGTATATTCAAATGTTGTATGGACAAACAATTTCTGTGACAGTGGAAAGGGTCTCACCTGGGAGGCAAGACAATCCTTAGGGAGAGGAGATCAGCTCGGCCTACCTACCAGAACAAAGTATTAATAAAACAGCTTTTATTGGTCTAAACTGTAAGAGACTGAATCAAATCAGATTGATGCTGCACACCAGGACTTTAAAGGACTTTTCCATGAGAAATAGTAGTTAGTATTTCAGGCCCTGAAGAGATAGTATTATAATATCCTCATTCACACAGTTTGCTTCTTTAAGGAATTCCTTCATAAAGAATTCAGAGGATGCAAAATATTTAATCTAAGGACTTTCTGACATTAAAAAAAATAACTAAATCAGGCTTCCTTTTTCAGTATGTGTTGTGTTTTTATCACTTAAGTAGATATATTTTTACGTCTCTTTTTTTAATTTCAGTAAAGTAAAAAAGAAAACCTGCGCAACATCTTCACTTTTAAAAGACAACAATCTTCTACGATAAATATGCCTCTGCTTCTTTAAAGGGTAGCTCACTTTTTAGAAATATGTGGTGAGGTGTAATAGTCAAATCCTGAATTTCACATTAAAAAAAAATCACCAATGAAAAACAATCAAGTATTTGGTACTAAAAAGACTTACTATAATACAAAAACTAAATACAGACTGTGAAATACTACAGGAAGTGCTTGTTTAGTTCATTATTGCTTTTCATATTTTCAGTAATTTCAAAAGCCAAAGAGAATACATATACTTATGTTTTATTTCAGTATTTCCCTTTGCTTTACAGTATCTACAGGCAATTTGATCTGTAAGGAGCATTCTTAGTAATTTAGATATTCATCTGTGCTACAGTATGTTAGGCTGAATGGCTAATATGAGTATTTGCAACTTTGATTTACACCTTGCAAATTGTATTACTTATAGCAGTTTTGCCCTAAAATGCCTAGTTAACAGAGATCAACAAAAGTTAAGATTATTTAAGTCTGGTGTTAGACCATGCATGCCGTACAGTGCTGATTTTGCTTCTGGGGAGCTTGGTTCCATATTTACAACAGAGACTCCAAAGAAGTGCAAGCCGTAATTCAGCCCCAGTTAAAGTAACCCACAAACATCTCATTAAATCATTCAACACACAATACCAAAAACTGAAAATATAACTTTGTGCTTGTATTTTCACTGCACAACTTTAGCTGTGAAATTATTTTCTACCACAGGAAGTGATGGCACATTGTGTCTTTGATATCCAGGTCCCCAAAAATATAAGAGCAGGGGATGACTAGAGTCAAGTATAGCACAGTAAACGTAAATATTCAGGGCTTCTTTTTGACTAATATCGCCTCACTCACCCAACTTTAAAGTACAGCCCCATAAACAGCTGAAAGAAAATAAGGGTATTTGGACACTGGAATACTCTAGAAATCCCTGAAGAGGAAAATTTTTATGCCAACTTCACTATTGAAGGGAATGTAATCAGCTCTAATTATATTAGGATTTTCATTAAGCCCCAGTATGACCTGTAACTCCTGTGACAATCTTGTGCTGGGTATCACCACAGAGGTGCTGAATGAGTAACTCTCCCCTCAGTGCTTTCACATCCTGAAAGGAGGCAAATGAGGAAGTCAAAGTACCTGCCTGGAGACATAGAGTTACACAAAGTAAAGCTTCTGAATAATTGCATATAATTGTGTTTTTTCACCTCAGCATTTTTTTTCAGAATTGAAAATGGAGAAAATTCCATATTGCATTGCTGCTTTCTTCAATTAACAATAATAATAAAAAAAGATTTGGAAAAGTCTCCTCCCTCTGGATTTACAAAGTCATTATGGAACCAGTCTACATTATTTGAGTCAAAGAGAGGATT